>JAYMFT010305109.1:0-10193 GCA_038088735.1 Panulirus argus | reverse complement strand
CTCTCTCTCTCGCTCTCTCGACTGGAGAGGCCTTGCAGCAGACGTACTCTACCCCTGTGGCCTTACTAAACGAGCCACTGGCACGGGACAAGTAGTTACCCCTAACAACGCTGTACACCAGAGGTGGGTCGGTACCTCGATATAATCCCGGGTCGCGTCTGAGCAAAAGATGCTGACCATGTTAATGTTGACATTAATAGCGACTGTGTGTCCTCTCCTTATTATCATTACGTTATTATCATTATCAGTGTTATTATTATTATTATTATAATTATTATTATTATTATTATTATTATTATTATTATTATTATTATCATCCCAATTATTATTATTATTATCATAATTTATATTATTATCACTAATATCATTACCATTATCATTATTATTATCATTACCATTATAGTTTAGCTGGTCTGTATATAAAGAGCTCCTCCCTCCTGTTGTAAGGCTGAAGTCCTCTGTTTCTCACGTCTCTCCTGTTATCGCCGTTGATGTCTGGCTTAGCCAGAGCATGTAACCACAGACGCTGGACTGCTGTAACTACGGGAAGAGGCGCTTCGCTACAGGAGATGGACAGAAAATGAAGAAGATGATGTATCTCTTCATGGTTAGTGTAGTGGTAGAAGATGGGTTGATTAGCAAGAGTAAGGAGCCTATCTACACCAACAGTTCAGCCACAGAGGATGGACGGAAGGCAGAAGAAGAGGTACTTCACTGGGCGTGAGTACAGAGGAGAACTTGATATCTGCGAGGCACCAGACCCTCACAACGGAGGAACGCTCGATCTCAGTTCGACTCTCTTGACTTTATAGGGACTCTTGGAGGCCCCCAGACTCTCGGATGCACGTGGGAGAGGGGTGTATGTAAGGGGAGGGGCCGGTTTCGCATGTTGGGGGTGGAGTATACGTATGGGAGGGGCGAGAGTGCACATGGAGTGGGCGGGCTATATGTAGTGGAGGGGCTGGGTTGACACGGAGGGGGTGGAGTATATGCATGGGAGGGGCGAAAGTGCGCATGAGTGGGCGGGGGTATATGTAGGGGAGGGGGAGGATTTACGTGGAGGGAGGGAAATATACGTAGGGGAAGGGCGAGAGTGCACATGGAGTGGGCAATATTTACATAAAAGGGGCAAGATTATACTCATATGAAGGGAGCTGCGTGTATTGTGTATTGGGGTTGCCCTCACGGGGTGTGTGGAGGGGGCGGGATGCACATAATGGGGTGGTGAAGTATATGTGGAGGGTTGGGGGTGGAGGGGGTGATGTAGACTAGGTGTGTGTGGGGGGGAGAGGAGGATGTGTGTGTGTGTAGGGGGAGAGGGGGATGTGTGTGTGTGGGGGGGGGTGTATGTGTAGGGAGATCGCCGTCACCCCCCACAGTCACCCCCACAGACAAGTCTATTATCAAGAAGACAATTTGCATTCATGCTCTTTGGCCTTCGCTCGGGCCCGAAAATAGTCATTCACTCGGACTAATCAAAGACCCTCTAATTACCACAATAATTCTGCAGCTTCTTATTAAGAGAGCAGCTCGCCTGGATGGGCCTGATGTATTATGCATATTGTACTTCACCCTCCCCGCGATTCTCATTAATCATTACTTAATTACATTAGTTTCTGAACGAAACGTTATGGAAACTGTTTAATGGTCTTAGTTTACCGGGTCCATGGGGGGTCCCGGGTAGCAGGAGGAGGCCTCTCCTCCCGATCACAGAGGGGGTAGACCAGACCCCCTGGGGGGGGGAGATGGTACAGTCAGGGGTACTACTAGGGACGACCAAGTACCACCAGGGGAGGCTAGGTATCGCCAGAGATGGTCAGGTACCACTAGGTACAGCCAGGTGCCACCAGGAATGATTAGGTGTTTTCAGGAATGGCCAGGTACCACCAGGGATGACCAAGTACCACCAGGGGATGGCCAGAAGCCACTAGGAATGGCCAAGTAGCACCAAGGGATGGCCAGATACCACCAGGGGTGATGAGTTACCATCAGGGATGATGATCAGATGATCTTCCATCATAACAATCACAGGCAGCCCGGCCGCCACAGGCACTCAGCACTTGCACAATGATCCTCCTAACACAGTCCCACCTTAACATGCTCAGTGCCCAATCCTGTGCCACAGTACGACACTCCTCCCACCCAAAAAACCACTCTGTAACTAACCACCAACTCCACCCTTGCCTCCCACCCAAAAAAAACACTGTACATAACCACCAACTCCCCCTTGCCTCACACCTCAGTAACCTCTCCTCACAGATCCTTCAACAAATGCAGCACTGACAAGACACAAACATACTGAAATAAGCACAAAACAACCCACTTCCCACTTAAACCCCAGCTCACTAGACATAACACCCACCAGGAAAAACACTCCCCAGAGGAACACGAGTCACACTCTCTCAATCAAGCTCTGGACATCACCCACCACCACAGCACTACAGGCATCACTCCAACATATCCCAAGACACCCCTTCCCTTTTAGCCCACGATGCAACTAACGTAAAGAAGACATCGAACACTTGCCACTCAATTGCCCTGTACACAGGCGCACACATATCACAACACTTGTGACCTGTCGTCCCGACCGGTAGACGTGGCTAGCTTCCTGAGTGCTGCGGGGGCCTCATAAAGATATAAGGAACCCCAACTGTAGGAAGTAAATACATATATACATATATATTTATATTCACATTATATACACATTATATATATATATATATATATATATATATATATATATATATATATATAGTTTATATGTGTCTTACAAACCGCTTTGAGCACGTCTCTGGTGTCCCTGGACAGAAAACGAGAATCCGCATAGATTTCTAGATACGAATACCTCTCCTCAGCGGGGTAACTACATTAAATACGTGGAGCACTGTCCACGACACCCCAAAGCACTGGCTTTATTGCCGTGTTAGCCGGAGAAAAGCTACGGCATAAAGAATGAGCAAATTAAACAAATAATGGGACTTGTAGATGCGAGGGTATAAATTGTGAAGGAATGCAGTTCATATGATATATAAAGTTACCCTTAGGAAATATATTTATATATATATATATATATATATATATATATACATATTCTCTGAGAGATGGATCAAGAGGTAGTTGTTTTATTTTTCAATAAGTGATCTTCAAATGATGTTTTTGAAAGAACAGAATAGCAGCGTCGTGAAACATCAGAATGCAGTGCAAGGAAAAAAATATATACAACGATGAATAGTCTTCTTTTCACGTCTATTGTTTGCGGTTCGTCGTCATTATGGAACCCAGACGGAGCCTTGTGGAAAACGGGTCTGCTGGGCTCCCCAGGGCTCTCCGTCGATGAAGTTATGATAAGAGCCAAATTCAACAAGTTATTAAGATTCATTAAATGCTGAGAATCCGCATGGGGGCTGGCCATGAGTCAAGGGTGAGTGGGAGGGGGGGTGTGTGTGCCCAGGAGGCCCTCCGACTTGGGGTGGGAGTAGGGGGGGGGATGTATGTCGACGGGTGCTGCTGGGGTGAGGGAGTAGGAGAGGGAGGCGAATGGAGAAGAGAGAAGAGCGAGAGACAGAGGAAGGGAGAGGAGGGGAACACTGAAAGGACTGGGAGGGAATTGAGTGAGGAGAGAGGATGGGAGGGAGAGGCGGTGCTGGAAGGGAGAGATGGGGGAGAGGGTGGTGGAAGGAAGGGACGGGGAGGAGAAGTGGAGGGAGGGGTGGTGGAAAGGAGAGGATGGGAAGGAAGGGATGGAGGAGAGAGCGGTAGTAGAAATGGACAGGGGAAGGGGCCGTAGAATAGAGCGGTTTAGGAAACGGAGGAGATAGGAAGAGGAGGTAGAGGAGGCTAAGGAAGAAGCGGAAGGAAGAAAGAAGATGAGAGGTGGTGGGGGGCTGGGGAGGGGAAGGAGGTTGGCCGTAGGGAGGGGGGATGGGGAGGAAGGAGGTTGGCCAGCAGGCAGGCAGGGGGCGCTATCCTAAACACACCAGGTATGGTCGGCGGGTAACGTCTTAATGTAGAATTGTTTCTCTGCCGTCCGGACCAGCCAGCTGCCTCACCTGAACGATCGGTTCCGCCATACCGTCCTGACCAGCAGCCTCGGTTAAAGGATCGCTCCCTCCTCTACACTGTCAGGTCTCCAAATACAACCTCTTCCATTTTCTTCGCTATGAGGGGGTCGGGTGTTTGTGCTTTGTTCATCACAAAAACACCCAATCGCTTGCTTGTCTTGCAGATCTTGAACGTACCTGCTTTGAAGGCATCTGGGTCTAGATTTCTCTGTCTTCTGTAAAGTTGATCTTATGTCCTTATGTTTTGCACCCCACACTTATACCAGCTGTGTACAATTCCTCCTATCACGAGGCTTTGCTCCCTTCACACACACACACACACACACACACGCACGCACGCACGCACGCACTAAAATCCCCTATGCACGAGGCTTCAATGTACCAGACGAGGATTGTTCATGCAGTGCATGGGATGATCCCGGTGGAGCCGAGGCCATTTCTTTTTCACTCCTATAACAATCTGAAAAAAGATATTGAAACACCAAACACGAGTTCCCGATCATCGAGACTTCTCTAACGATACACTCGACCTCTTTATTGCCTCTGAACCCCTAACTATTCATAAACTATTTCTGCCTCAGTTGAGTCCTCCAACTGCAATCTTATCTCACAGTCTTCCTGTTGGGCAAGCCTACCCCATATCGCCCAGTCGAAAACACCAACATTGACACTTTAGGAGAGCTTAGTGGTCACCCCTTTGTAGCTTCTATGCTAACTCTTTCCGAGATAGGTACCGCTTTGATGTCTAGGACGCCTCCAACTGTACCGCCCTCCCAGATCATGGAGGGAGTGCATTTGCTCTGGTGCTTGTCGTGTCAGGAATAGAGCGAATCCGACCGTGAAATCCTGAATCCCACACCATTTTCATTTCTGCTAAGGACCACTGCAAAGTTGTTCCTCCTAAAGTCAAGTACATGTTCATGAAAGGAATGCTGATTTGACTCCTAAGGTAAATCTTTCCTATCCTTAACCAAAACCATCTCCATAGACCACTGTAATTCATTCTCCCCTTCTCCAACACAGTCAATCTTTTAGCTAACTCTCTAACTGATAAAGGCACTCTTTTCGGTAACTCATTTTCCTCTAAAGCTGCTCTGGAGAATTCTACGTCCAGTCCTCCTTTCTCATCTCCTCCCACTGAAACTTAGCTGTTCTATTTTCCCCTCATGTTGGGTCCCAGTCCCAGCTTCAAGTGGGCAAGGAGTATGGCCTAGATGGCATACCTCCTCGAGTCCTAGGACAGTATGCCTCTAAGCTTCCACCAATCCTAGCTCGCCTATTTCATTTCTCTCTAAAAACTCGTTTTTTATTTCTACTTCTAATGGAAACAATCCTTGATGCTATCCATTCAGAGGAAAAAAAACCGTTCTAGTCTTTCCATATTTCACCCCATTCCTCTCACTTCTATCTCCAAAGTCTTTGAATCTCTCCTTAACTCCAACTTTCACTTTTTTCAGAATCCCGTTCCCTTTTCCTTCTGATCACCCAACTGGCTTTCACGATATTAGGTCTACTGATGATCTACGTGACTCAACGTGACAAGATGTAGCATAAGCGTTTGTTTTCCAGACTTCCCTCCATTGGTTTTTCTGCTCCTCTCTGTTCCCTAATGCATAATTTCCTCCCTGGCCCTTCAAGTTTAGCAGTCGTTAGTGCAGCGACTCCTCCGTGCTTATCCCATCAACGCTGGTGTTCCTCAGTTCTCTGTCCAGTCACCTACGTGTATTCTCCTGTCTCTATTAATGGTCTTCTGTCCTCTATTTCTAACCATATTTGCTCTTATGCTGACGATTCCACCTTACATTCTTCAACCCACTTTCCCTTCCCTTCTCGCTCATTCTCTATCTTGCACTGAACATAACTCCTCACTTACTTTATACCTATGCAGCCTCTTGCAATGGAGTAACAATAACGTGGTTAAAATCAATCGTACCAAAACGCAGTTTCTACCCTACATCTCTTTCTAGATTTCACTCGCTCACTACTGTTCAGTTGCACCAGGATTCTACCCTGCAATAACATGAATGTGTTGGGCATAACCATATCCTTCACTCTATCCTGGAAACCCAACATAGTCATCATCACAAAGTCTGCCTCCCAATAGCTAGTGATGCTGTATAGGTACTCACAGCCCAAAAACAATATTTACATTTTCCGAGTTATGTAATATGACACAAGGTCGAAAAAATCTGAGAGCATACCAACCTCTCAAAGTCAACAGGTTATCATTCTGAGAATTGTCGTTCACTGGTGTAAGGATCGTTTCTGTACTGTGCGTACCGTATACTCTTTTCTTGTGATGAGCTATTACCAATCTACAAGGTCCTTATCTTCCTTTTATTAACCAGAGTAGAATCAAAACCTTTTTGACTCACTTATTCTCTTAGGCATCAATTCTATTTTTTTCCACCGTGGCGTTGCTGCTGTCTCCCTATTCTACAGGCAATATTACATCTCCTGCTCTGGTGGGCTGTCTGAGTCTATCCCCCCACCGTTAAGGTCTGGGACCCGTGGCGCGCGTCTGGCTGCTGCTTCCCACAGTTTCTATGTGTGGTCCGGCCACTCGAGAATTGGTCATTATGATGCCTCCTTCTACCCTGGAACAGCTAGGCTGTGGAATTCTCTTCCTTCGTTCGTCTTTCCCTCTTCATATAAACTTCCTTCCTTGAGGAGTCAGGTCTGTTGACACCTGCGGAACCCTGGCTGATTTATACTTTCCTTTCCTTTCACTCGGGCATGTTTTGCCCGTGCCATGTTGGTCACTATTGGTACAATAACAATGATAATGATAATGATGATAATGATACTATAATAATTATGCTGATGATAATAATAATGATAATAACAGTGACAATAATAATGATGATAACAATGTTAATAATAATAATAACAATAATAATAATAATAATAATGATAATAATAATGATAATGATAATAATAACAATAATAATAATAATAATAATGATAATAATAATGATAATGATAATAATAACTATAATAAAAAGATATTAATAATAATTATAATAATAATAATAATAATAATAATAATAATAATAATAATAATAATAATAATAACAATAATCTTTTGACTCAATTATGTTTGTGGCGAGATATATTCTAAAACATTCAGCTCTGTCACTATAAGAGAAAGTGAATCTTTATTTCACTGAGGTCTCAAGAGTTCGTAAGAGAGAGAGAGGACAACAGTCTCCGCTGAATGCGCCGGAGACTGAAGAATTCTCGGACTAAACGAGAGCGTGCCATTAAAAAATGTCCTCGTCTTATGCAAGCCCTACTGCACAACAAACGCTGTTAAATGGACATAGAAAAGAATTAAATTCTACACACTTGTGAATCCTCGTTACTCATCCTCAATTCTTTCCCAATTTTTCCCGTGTTGGATCAAATGAATAAATCCACGAGGAAGAGCATTCATATGCATCCCTTTCTCCCGTTCAGTAGGTAAAGTGAATAATGTCTTTTTTCTTTATGTTGAAGGCTCCAGTCACGGACAAAAGTCCACATCAAGTCCGGGCCCTAATTAGATATAGAGAGAATTGAGAAAGGGGGAAAAACAGACAGGGAAAGTACAGAGTGAAAAACATTTCGAGCCCCTTCACTGTGAATACTAAACTCATTCGTAAAGTAGAGACTCTTGTTCCCATTCGTTTTTTCACCACTGTGTGAAAAATTACTACGGCACAAGCCTTCTGATCATTCCTTCAACACTCCCGATATGAGCAGACACACACACACACACACACACACACACACACACACACACACACACACACACTATATGTACATACAGTGTAATAAGGGAGAAAGAAAACTCACGTATCACATGTTAGTCATGACCGATTAAAAAGGGCGGAAGCAGGAGGCTGGAAACCCTCCCCTCCTTGCACTGCACTTTCTAAAAGATTTAGCAAAAGGATCCAAGCGAGGAGTGCTCATCTTCCTCGAAGGCTTAGGCACGGGTGTCTGAATGTGGGCGGATGTAACCCACACGAAAAGAGGAAAGAGAAAGATAGCATCTTTGAGGGGAGGAACCTGGACCTTCTAGCGCAGGGTGAAACGAAGCTCAAGGGTAAGGGGGAAGACTGGATGGGAAACGTTTCAGAGGCACGGTCAGGAGTCAGCATGTGGGGCGAGAGCTGAGGAACGGGAAACAATGCTTCTGAAGGATGACTTGTGGGGGTGAGTGAAAGTGCTTGAGAAGGTGAGCCCTAAACTGGGTAAGGCTGGAAGTGGATTACGTGAAGTGGGTGACCATTAGTGATCTGGAAAAGAGAGGAGTAAGGAAGAGAGGCGGCTGTTTCGCGGAGGAGCCGAGTGAAGCTCACTCACTCAGCTCCTCCCAGAATAACTCACCAGTACACACACAAACACATACACATTCGCCATTTCTCGCGTTATCGTACCAATCTACAAATTACTGCTTTTTTTCCATCTTAGCAAGGTAGCTTCAGAAAACAAACGAACAACAACCTCACATACACACATACAGTCTCCAGCTGTTAGGGTACAAATGAACCGGAAACTGAACTCTCCATCCGCAGCCGAGCCCCATAGACCACTCCATGGTTCATCTCCACGCTTCATCTGCCCTGATTCACCCCATTAACAGCAGGGAGCCCTCTACATACCACATCGATCCGATTCACTCCATCCAGTGCGAGCCTCTCTCTCCTGAATATTCAGACCACGGCACCTTAAAGTCTCCTTTATTATTCTGTTATGCTCTTTTCTGTCTCCCACTCACACCTGGTCACTTAGCTTCTGACGCGTACGTCCGCTTGGTTTGTCATTTATTACTCGTTCTTTTAACTTTATTTCTGCACGCCCTGGTGGGCCCTCTCAGTTAGAACTGCACTTACTAACTCACCTTTCTCTAGCACTCTCATTCCTTACACGATCTTTCCATCTTACATCAAATACTGTCCTACGACAATGCCAACACACATCCACCCTCTTCTTCCTTTCCTGCGCGTTCAAGGCCTGAGATTCAGACAACAGTGTCGTAACTATAATATCCATCAGACGATGACCCCTCCTTCCAAAAGCCCATTCATACACCAAGGGCCACAGCCCCTTCTGCATCCCCATGACCCACTTCAGATCCCATCAGCTGCCACGTCCACATTCAGGTACCTCAACCATTCTACTCACTCCAGGTCCAACCCATCTAGAATTATACTCAAACCTTCTTGTTTCACCCCACTGCTGTACCTCATTGCCTTAATTTTGTCGACTTTAACTCTCAACTTTCTTCTTTCTCACACAGTCCTACACTCTGACGCCAGAGGTTTCTCCCTGAAGTATGCCATCAGAGCCGTGTTATATGCATACAGCAACTGGTTCACCTCCCATGATCCTCATCTCCTCCCCCTCCCCCCCAGCACACACACACACACACACACACACACACACCAGCATTCTGCAGTCCCTCGCTCCAAAACCCTCACCACCCAGTCCATGGGGAGACCCACCATCACCGAGAACAACTCACCCTCCTTTCTCATTCACACATATGACTCACCCTCCTGGTCAAAACTGCTCAAGCATGAGACAACTCTGTCAAACCTGTCATACGCTTCTTCTCTCTTTCTCGAAGTATTTCCCACACAAAATCTTCAAAACCAGCACCGAGGCCACACATCCTCAACTGCTTCTACCCTGCCAGATGTTCTGTGCTTACCACGACCCATTCAGTCACCATACTCACAAGCACATTACCAGTTATTCTCAACATACTTATCCACTTGTAGATCGAACGTACAATATCATCTCCCTCGTCCTTATACAAGGGCAATACACATTCATTCTGGAAGCTGTCTGGCACCTCGCCTTGGGCTATACAAATGTCGAACAGCCTAACTAATTAAAACAATAGCACTGTCACCGGCTTATCTTGACAAACTCACCTGCAATCCCATCCACTCCTGTTTTGCCACACTTCATTTTCCTAAAGCCCTTCACGACCTCCTCTCTTTTCACCACATCATTTGCCATGAAGAAAAGGACCTTGGAGTTGTTATTAGCAACAATCTGTAGTACACTAAACAGTGTCAAGCAGCAAGTAAAAAAGGCAACCAAATGTTAGGTTTCATAGCCAGGAACATAGATTAC
>JAYMFT010305098.1:0-10193 GCA_038088735.1 Panulirus argus | reverse complement strand
TCTCTCTCTTTTTTTTTTTTTTTTTTTTTTTTTTTTTTTTTTTAGGCTCCAGTCATGGACAAAAGTACATTTCAAGGCCAGGCCTTTCAAGAGATTCAGCACCAGAGTGACCAGAGGCCATGACAAAAATCTATAATGGTTAGAAGGGATGAAAAAAGTGCTGGTTTAGTGTTAGGATGAAAGAGGGTTGGATTAAAGCAACTAATGAAGTAGTAAATGCTCTGTGTTAGGGTGATGGATGGTTTTGTTAAAGTTAACAGTGAGGCAGGGAATGATGGCAGATTACAGAGGTTTAGAGTGCTTCTTGATGGTATAGAAAATTGAGATGTGGCCCATGAGTGTTGAATGCTCTCCCTGTGCTGTACAAGTAGGAAATTCTCTCTCTCTCTCTCTCTCTCTCTCTCTCTCTCTCTCTCTCTCTCTCTCTCTCTCTCTCTTTCTCTCTCTCTCTCTCTCTCTCTCTCTCTCTCTCTCTTTAAAGCTTTATAATACTATAACTAATACATTTACTGTTTTGCTAACACAGTCAGTAACAGTGGAAATAAGTAACACAGGCAATTTAATGGCAATTTTTATAATGATAATGGGGTTGAAAATTTTGACCTTGGAATGCTTCTTTATTTATATAATGGGTTATTTATGTATTTAGCTTTTGTACATGTAGCTGACATGGCATGGGTAAGAGCATGCTCCAGTCATGGCTATGCAGTTTGGTTAACATATGTTTGCCTAATATTGCACCTTCTGAGAACATTAGCTGCATTAGGTTGGGATTGCCCTTAGTTGGGAGGAATGTGATAGAGTTGCTTATAAGAAATGGTAAATCCCTTGTAGTTGTAAAACTGAGTTGCTTATAAGAAATGGTAAATCCCTTGTAGTTGTAAAACTGATGGATGTAGGAAAAGAAGAAGGATGCTTAAAACCAGAATTTTGCATTTACCTATTTTGAAGAGAAATTCTTTGAATTGAAAATACCTGAAGCAAATATGTTAATATTAATGACTGGTGGAATTATGGACCCATCAGAGGATGTTAGGAGGGGTAGGAAGTAACTAATCTTTAGAAGTGTTAAACTTGACTAGGTTACATGAGCTCCTGCAAAATTGTGTCTATATCTGAGTCTGTAGAGACAGTCATAACAAAAAGATTTGTAGTTTTATCAGAGCAGTGGAAGTAGATTTCAAAGCAATTGAGAAATGTATTGTTGATTTATCATTATATATTTTATGAAGAAAGGGATTTGTCTGGGAGCATGCCTAATGATCGGATGAAGTTAGTATTTAGATATCAAGGGTTATTTTAAGAATTATAAATAAATGAGTCATTATAGCATAGTTGGCATTATTCTTGGAAGGACTGTCTCTTGTATTGTTAAAAGAAGTGCTGAACATTTGTTGATGTGGAACTAGGTGGATGTTAGAAAAGAAGAAGGGTGTGTAAAAGATTAAATTTTTACATTTACTCAATCCGTTGTGAGAGTTTTAGAAAAAAAGTTGAGAGTATATGTTGTATTCATGGATTTATAATAAGCATATAGGAATTCTAGAAAGGATTTGGGGCAGTTATGATTGTGGTTTGTTTGGACAGTGTTTGAAATTCTAATAGAGCTTTTATGAATATAGTTACTTTGTGTGAGTGAATGGGAGTGTGATCTGAAATAAATGTATTTAAGAGTGTTGTCGAAGCAATATTGCTTCACTAGGTGTTGAAAGTTTTCATAGATGGGACATTATATGAAATTATTTTTGTGCTAATACAACTTAAACCATGATAGAACAGAATGGAAACTTCTAGTTAGTTTATGTAGGCGAATCAGAGGAACTGGAAAAAATGTTGTTAGGGCACTTAAATGGTATGTTGGAGACCTGGAAGATGAAGATGAATGGCAGAAAGAGGAACATTCATGTTTTTTGAAATAGAGACAGTCTCAGTATCACATCTCTTTAAATGGAAATGAATTAGAAGTTTTTTATGATTTTTGGTGTTTAAGAGTGATTGTCAGTAAAAATTTTATTGCAATAGTTAGTGTTCAGAGTAGAATTGTGTAAGGGAGAGTACATGAGTTAGGAGGGCTATAGTTAAAATGAAGTGCACAGTTCATACTCTTGTGTGTCAATGCGAAATATTGGATATTAAGGTCTAGATGATAAGATAATGCAGATTAGCAGAGTTGAAGAACTAAACTAGTGCATTCAAGATTAGCAGAATTCTTTAAGTCTGAAAATGTGAGAAAGGTGTATAGTGTGAAGATATCATTAAAATGACTGATGGATAAAATTGATTTTGAATAGTATGGCACTGCTGGCTGTATGACAGATGAGAGGTTGATAGAGATCATTGTTAGTATGGTTGAAAGTGCATGGAGTAGACTATGAAAAAAGTGGACAGATGCAGTGAGTCAACTTTTTATGGCTTGATTTATTACATATAAGGACACAAGAGCAATGATTTTCAACTGTGTGCAGTGAAGGCTTATTTGTGTATTGCACTGGAGATATAAAGTGTGTGATGGTTTAGGTGGAAATGGAGACACTAGGCTCTTGAAAATACATTAGCTAGATGTGCTGATTGAAAAACTCAGAAGTGCTTGTACTAGTTTGGCAGTCTTTCTTTCACTTTAGCATTCACGCTGGACTTGGTAAGTATGTGACCAAAGAGGCTACATGCACTTTGTCCATCCCTTGCAAATAGGAATAGAGGTTAAAACAGATACATAGGCAGGCAGATGGACAATAAAGTTTGTATTGGAATGTAATATTTTGCTTTGGAGTTAGTAGAATAGTTCTCTGAATATATGATTACACATTTTCTGGTTGTATAGGCTGTGCAGTTGATTTTCTCCTAAAAGGATAATGAATATGAGCAGTCTTTTATCAAAGGAATTGATGGCAGAGGAAAATAATTATAATTATATTTGGCATATATCTAAATTCATAACTGTATATTTTCATGTGGTTTCAGAGTAGTGTTATTATATCTCAGGAACATGTGGTCTTACCTTGACTTACTACATATTTACTTAATTTTTCTCCTTTGTGGTCTCACCCACGAGCTTGGAGAACTTTTCTTGGAAATATACCAGCTAGGATCTTATCCAGCCTCATATTCAGTGTGGAGGCAGCTGCCTGCACTCACCCTTCATGAGAAACTGGCATTTGCAGCCATTGCTTATCAATCACCACCAGGGTGACACCACGAGCCTTCCTCTCATCACTCCACTCGAATAACATACTTTTCTTGGTTCTTGGTATGAGTGATGTGTTGGCTTCTGCTCTGCAGATAGCTTTTATGGATCAGTATCCCTTTCTTCTGTTTTGTATATATTTTAGTCACAATGAGTATTTTGTTATATATGTCTTGTAGACTTAGATTTTAGGTCAGGATGGTCCATCATCTTCAGCATTATGTGTCACAAGATCTAAAGTGCAGGCCACACATAATTTTGTTTCGTAAGACTGTGTAAAATTTTATGAGGATAATGATATGTAAAGATTCTTGCATTATAAAACCTGGAAACTTTAGCAGTTTATGGATGTAATAGGACTGGCTGTAACAGATTACCTTTCACATACAGTGAAGAATAATATGAATAATAATTTTTGGCAGGGTAAGGGATGGGGATAGGAGAATATATAGATTTATTTCTAACAAAGCTCCATGATAAATGGATATTAAAAATCTGATAGCTAAATCAAATACATTTTTTTTTCTCTTTTTCATACACATTTGCCATTTCCATCATTAATGAGGTAGCGTCAAGAACAGAGGACAGCTTCAGAGGAAAAAATCCTCACTTGCACCCTTCTCTGTTCCTTCTTTTGGAAATGTAAAAACTGGAGGGAAGGATTTCCAGTCCCCTGCTTCCAAATCAAATATATATGAATAGAGAAAGTTAAAGATGAAAAGGAGACATTAAATTTCTATGGAACTAATGCTAATGGATGGTCTGAGGGCAAATTTTTTCTTTTGAAAGAATGTCCATATTGGTATTAGTGTAGGTGGTAGTGAGTTGTAGATATGCACATTGGGTTTCATTTACCATTTGGTTCTGGGTCTTGGCTTTCACTTGTTTCATCACATTTGTAAGTGCTGGCTGATGTCGAATACATCTTGAGGGCAAGGTCTCTTAGCTTGTGGAAATCCTCCTTGCACAGCAACTTCTGGATGCCATCCTGGTTTTTTTTTTTTTTTTTTTTTTTTTTTTTTTTTTTTTTTAACTTTGGGCTAGATTGCAATTCACACAATCAGACTGAAAATCTGGTGATTGTGTTGTAACTGTTATCTTCCATATGATTGTTAAACAAGAGGAGACTGGGCTTCACTTTGTCAAAGTCTGTAAATCTCTTGTCAGATTCACCATGTATCATACATGATTTCAGTTTTATATGCAAACCTCAAAAAGTCTGCCTCGATATCATCTACTCAGGATCATAGCAGAGCTGTTCTTCAGAAAGCCAAGTGCTCTTTTGTGTAAAGAAAGTGTGTTGACGTGACTTCTCCTGACAGATCTCTGTGGTCCTTAACCAGAAGCATCTCCAACAACTTATGTAATTCAATCTTTCCTCCTCTTTTCTGACCTGATAAATCTATCGCTAACTCTTCAACAGATAAAGCTGCTGTATTTGGCACCTTGCATTCCTCCAACACAGTGTTGAATGATTCAGATTTTAATCCTCTGCCCCATTTCCTCCCACTGAGCCCCTGCTATCTCTTATATTATCCTTGTATAGGGTTTTCCACGTACTCTCCCAGTACCAGGTGGACAAAACGTTTGGCTTAGATGATATACCTCTTCAATTTCTGTGAGAGTGTGCCTTTTAGCTAGCACCATCCTTGATAGCCTATTTCACCTCTGTCTAAAAACCCAAAATTTCCCTTCCACGTGTTACAGCCCATCCCTAAGAAAAGAGACTGCTCTTACTCTTCCAATTATTGCCTCATTACTCTCACTTCTGGTAACTCCAAAGCCTTTGAAACTCTCCTAAACTCTCACTTTTTCAGAATCTTAGAATCTCATACCCTTCTTCTAGATTGTCAGCTTGGATTTTGTAGTGCTAGGTTTACTGGTGATATTCTCTCCTATATGACTTACCTCTGGTCCTTGTATCTCAAGAATTGTGGTGAAACTTTTGTCATAACCCTCAACATCTCATAAGCGATGGATATGGTGCGGCATATGTCTTTCCTTTCTAAACTCCCTTCCTTTGGTTTCACTGCTTCTCTATGTTCCTCATGCATAGTTTCCTCTCTAATGGTTCCATTGCACTCGTATTTGATGGAGAGACTTCCCCCTCCTATCCTATCAGTAGATGTTCCTCATAGTTCAAATTAGATGTGGGGGGGATTCCATTATGGAATGATTTCTTGGCAGTTAGTTACCTTCTTTTAATAAATGTAAGAGGAAACATTCTTATTTTCTTTTTAGAATAAGTACCTTGTCAAGGATTAACATCTTAACTATAAACAAAGGTTTTGTTTCCAGCTATGAAGATTAAACTTTTTCAAATTGTTGAAAAGATAGTGTAGCTTTGATATTTGAGAGATATTCACATAACACTAAAAAGAAATAACTTCAGAAATATATGTTGTCCACTCTGATAATATTTTAAAGTTTTGTAGATCTTTCACCTTAAAATGTTCAAAAGTGCAGGAGTAAGGCCTAAGTGTCAAGAGAGTTGCCACTCTGCTTGTTTTATCATTTAATTACACATAAGATTTGATTTCTGATTACTTAATGTTTTATATTGTGTAATGAATCTTTTGTTGTTATGATCAGTGTGATTTATTAATAATTTTCTTGTAGCAAAAAAAGAAAAAAGATTACTTGTTGCATCAGTCAGATGCAATTTAGTTAAAGTCAGGCAGATGCTGACAATATGTCTCCACTTTAGCTAGAAATACATTCTGCCTCATCTTAAGCATCTTCTATTATTGAAAGAGTCAGTATCTCTGAAATACCTCCGTTTGATCCAGAGATAGTTCAGCTTAGTCAGTGATTTAGGATTATCTTTTAACTGGTCATCTTAATCTAGCTAAAAAGCACTCATCGTCCATCCTACGAAGATAATATTTGATGCTTTTGGCATGGCTGAAGGATGACTGACATTGGGGAGAAATAATCATGCACTCCACCATAGCTACTACCCGAGCTCAGTGTGTGGCCTTGGAATAAAGACACAAAACTCACTTAGTAAATATCCATCTTGAAGATTCTCCTGCTCTAATGAATGTCCACAAGGAGTAGTATTGAGGTTAATGGTGTTTGCAGGGGCATGCCCAATCCCTCATGTTACCCACTTTCTTAACAATGCCAGCTATTGTATCAAGAGCTTCACATAATGAGTTAGCTTCAGTTTTCCTTTACAGTTTAGTTGTTTTGGAGAGAAAAACCTAGTTCTCCCTGCCCAAAAAAGTTAGAAAAGAAGTCTGTTTTTTCAAGGACACCACTTACTTCTTGATAGTTTTATTTGACAGTATTACCTACAGTTTCTCTAATACTTTTATTCCTTTCATTGTTATTATGTAATTCATGATTTACTCTATGGTTCTTATTATCTTGGCATTTTTACATGTTCCATAATAATATTGAAGTTTCATGTATCTCATATAGAGTCAGTTCTCTCCATTAAGTGACCATGGTTCAGTGTAGTGTGATTAACTATCAGTTGACAAAAAAACTGTATGAAAACGGTGTTTCCTGTCGAAAGAGGGATGTCATGTTTCAACACCTTTCTTTTTCCATCTTCGTTTATTTTGGGGGGCATCCAAGTCCCATCCAAATTGTTATTTATCTTTAACATAATTTGTGTTTTGCTCGTAAAATCATTAAAATCATCATAGATTGCTGTTTGAGTCTCAATATCTACTGTTTCAATCTTGCTGATACCAGGAGGTCCAGGCACCAGCAGAATTACACTTTCTTATACTTTGAGTGGTTTCATGCATTCCAGTTTTGGACTTGCTGAACTATGGGATGCATTGAAACATAAGGTTGTATGGCGTCGGGTGCTATATGGGAATTGGAGTAGTTTGTAAATTTCTTATAAAGAGATTTGCTTCGTTGATTTAAGTGCAGCCTGAATATCATACTATTCCTATCTATCAGTCTATAGATAGGAATAGTATAGTATTCAGGGTACACGTAGATTAAATGAGTAAATCTAAATGACCAGGGAGGTATATTACCAGTACTACCCGCCTGGGTAGCAGGAGGGTTAGTGACATCTGCTTAGTGAGCCAGGTAGCTGCCTTTTTTTTCTGCCTGACTAACATGTGGACTACTGGCATTCTGTCCACAAACATACAATCTGTCCTTGTCATATGTAACACCGGACAACACTTAACCCACGCAGCTCGTTCTTCATAACTCTAGATTTTCCTGTGTTGAGCACTATGCGGTAGCCCTGCCTTTTGGCAAAATGCTAGAAGCAGTAGATAGAAGTAGTAGGTAGGAACATATAGGCAGGATTATTAGATAGAAACATTAGGTAAAAGCAGTAGGTAGGAGCATTAGAAAGAAGTAGTCATTAGGAACATTAGATAGGAGCCTCTGCAAACACTGTACTAGACTTGCCATCTGCCAATGGCCTGTAAAGGGTGAAGCATTAAAGGCTAAGAAGCGGCACTGGAGTTCTTTAGTTGTGGAGACTCTGTTGCTGTGGCCACCCCTTTGAGGGAGTTCCAATTGGAATAGGCATCAGAGATAATATTCCATCATGATATGGAATGTTCTCTTGGTAGTTTTGATTTATGAGATGCTTCTTCAAAAAGTATGGCAGAACTTCCACCATTATCACATTTTAAGTCACTTAATATCTTTGTTCAGTTTGTGTAAGTAGTATTATGCTGAAGGAATTTACTTTTAGTTTGTACAGAACCAGAATTGCTCCTGGTTGCTTTCATCCATATCCTGCAAAGTTTGATTGCAGGAACTTTTCAGGGAGGGAACCAAGCAGAACCTTTTTGGATTTAGTCTGAACCATTTGAATGTAGTCTAAACCATTGGCATGTTTTATTGGACTTGAATTTAATCTGAACCTCAGGCATTTTTTATTTTTACACGAAAAAGATTTAGAGAGTTTTGCATGATCAAATATTTTAATTTTTTTGGCATTAAAAACATACAATGTCTTGTTAAGCTTAAAGAGATATTTTAAAGAAATTTCTTCTCATCTTAAATTCACTGGGAGCTTGACTTTCAATTTTAGAGTCTGAATGCTCCTGAGCATAGTTAAAAGTCATTCCCAGGGAGTTGGATTGTAGTAAGAACAACTTTCACCCTGGGAAAGATTCTGCTTGAGTCACAGCCCCAAGAGATCAGATATCTGTGTAAGAATTCCTTAAAACTTTCAAACCACATACTGCTAATGTTTACTCTTTTCCCTCATTGGCACCTCCAGTAATTTCCAGTGGGACAAAGTTTATGGCATTTAATTGGATGCACGCCAAGTAACTCAGGGTAAAAGTTCAGGTATGTCAGTGATCTAGTAACTCAGGGTAAAAGGTCAGGTATGTCAGTGATCACCACTTATAGCTTATGCCTTACTTTACACTTTGGCACTAGTAGTTCTGCCTAATTTTGTGGATGCCTACTGGCATGTTCCTGCATACCAGTTTTACCATACATTTTCTGGGCTTGGCAGTCTAGTGAGACATTTCAGTGTATGCATGTCTCTATAGTTTGAAGGTTTCAGTCTTGAAGAAGGAATATACCAGGCATGAGTGTCAGAGAGGAAACTACTTGTTTTTAGCAAGATCTGTATATAGCCAGGAAGCCTACTGGAACACCACAACTGCCATATTTTATCTTCCTGAAGACAGCTCAGGGTTATACACTTACTTCGATTGCCTTGCGATCCCTGACCTGGATTTCTTGACATCAACTAGAGCAGTTTCTCAAGAGGACCTTTTTACAACCCAATGCATGACTTGGTGATGCAACAGGAAAGAGATTACTACTCTAGGGGTTTTGAGTGGGAGCTTTAATAAATATGGACTAACCATTCTGTAGGTGACCATGTAGTAGGGCCTTTGTTAGGGCTGTGGAAGTCCTGTCTTTCCTATATTAAGGAAATTTTGGCTGATACTTTTTTCATCTCCCAGAATATTCAGACGTGCGATATGGATTTTTACTGTTAAGGACATAATTTCTACTGTTAGAGACATACTATGGCTATCCGATAAAAGATGCATAAGATGCTTTTTGAGGTAAAGATGTGGTTCTTTTTGCAGAAAACCTTTCAAAGGTCAAGTTTATTCGATGAATAACCTAGTAATCAGGCAGGTTTATGTGATGTGTGGCTTAGATAGTTGGGTGGTTTCCCCATTTTCTGTAAGCTTCTTCAGGAGTATGCTTTGTCTGGACAGATGACTTAACTAGAACAGATGCTGTCATAAAAACTTTTAGTATGGAAAGACCTCTTAGTTTATTGTCCTCTTTTCTGGAGTGGCAGCTTAGTGGATCTCTGTGTCATCAGAACCTTGTTTTACTGCTAGTTTATGTTTTTAATCTAGTGTAGGATTTTTCTGGGGCTTTAGTCATGGAGGTAGTCCCAAGTGAGATGACACCTTCATGTCAGAGACACTTTTAGATAGCCATTCTCCTTGGTTTTTACCCCAAGATTTTTTCCTAGACTATCTCAGAATGAATGTCCTCCAACTTTCCTGTATTTTAGATTTTACATATATAATTTTGCTTAGACCCTTAGCAGGCAAAGGTTTTAAGTGAGCAAACATTTAACCTTTTATGTAATGTTTTCCATTTTAAGTTTAGTACAGATTTTTTTTTTTCTCTGAAGAATCTGATATCTTAAAAGTAACTTGTACTATTTTGAAGAGCTTTCTAGCCATTGTCATCACTGAACAGAGGTGGTAACACAGTTGCCTCTTCAGGGTATCCTTTAAGAAGCCTTGTCTCTGAGTTTAGATTTTTCTTTTCCAAACTGGCATATTTTTAGCTGTACTTCTCTGGACTCTGCTCAGGAGAAACTGGTTACCAAGGCGAATATGTATGAAAAAAAAAAAAAAAAAAAATTATTTATTTATTTATTTATTATACTTGATCGCTGTTCCTGCGTCAGCGAGGTAGCGCCAGGAAACAGACGAAGAAAAACCCATCCCCGGCATACACACATATATACATACATGCACACATATGCACCGTACATATATATATATATATATATATATATATA
>JAYMFT010305087.1:0-10193 GCA_038088735.1 Panulirus argus | reverse complement strand
GTGTAGGTCATGATGGGTCAGGAGGTCATCCTAACGGTCACAGGGCGTCTGAGGAAAGGAAGGAGACGACATTAGCTGATCAAATGGGGTCAGCTGCAGGATGAGCTGCGTGCAGGTCGTGTGGGTCAGGCGGCGTTCTACTGGGTCAAGGGGCGAATAAGGACAACATATAAACTCCTCTTTTGACTTGAAATCAAGTTCATGCGTCAAGTTATCAGATCCTCAGGTGACGGCGGAGGTCCTCAGCTGCACAGACAGACAGACAGCAGAGACAATCAAGTGGACAAATACACTGATAAAGATAAAAGAGACACAGAAAGACAGGTAATTACACATGGACAGAGACATATGACAGACAGATACAGAGATGAATGGACACAGACACACCCACTAATGGACCAAATGATCTTGCTAAGGATATCAATCATTTTTTCCTCTATATAATTTCAGTGTCATCCCTACTATCTCACGGGAGACTGGGCGTGACGGACGGTCTGTCTAATTCATCATTACTGTCACGGTGACGACAGTACCACCCCTTTTCGGCAGGCACCAACAGCCAACTGTGTTCTGTCAAGGCTACATGTGATACTAGAAGACATCAGGCACAATGAGTTTAGTGGGGAGACCCTGGAAAGGCAAACATACGACTCGAGATGAATGTAAACTTTTCAGCTGCAATGGCGCACATACCATCAGTCGTGATCCTTAAAATCGAAGCATTTGTGATACCATTTTGGTCGTGTTTATGATGGTACTTTCAGCTACCCATATTGCTAACTCATCTCCTCAATCAACCATCTCGCTGAAGGAATAGAAAATGTTTTATTCGAAGTAAATCGTTCATCAACGAGTTTGTCTTTATCAAAACTGGTGAAATCGAACTTCACTTAGGGATGAAGAGCTGCTTTCGAATGACTCTATCAATAAACCACCATTTCAACCTCCGTATTTCTACGGTCAAATGAAATCGTCCAGCGGATTTAATTGGATGTGTCTGGGAATAATCTTGGGAGCTCGCTCTCTACTCTCACATTGCTATCTGGCCTCCTCAATACAATATTCAAGGTGGAGACGCACCGGTGAACTGTAAAGAATAAAGTAGAATGCATAATCTACGAAGCCTAAAGACTTTATTCGCTGCTTCAGGTCACTGAAATAACTGCACTCAAGTCCTCTTTCTCAATGACCTTTCGTAGGTTGAGAGAGTTCGTACTACTGAGTCTTTTCGTTTTATACAGTCGATGCGTAACACTGTATTCATTTCGATTAAATTGCCACCTGTTGGCCCAGTCCGTCAGTCTGTCTACGTCAGCCTGAAGATGTAGACATTCAGCATCTGTTGTAGCCCCTACTACCTATTTTCATACCCCTACTAACAGATACAGATCCTGTGCCTCTGTTAGTAACGGAGAACACCACTGTTTCAAACAGGAAGCACATGCGTCCCTGTTAACAGCGGAGGTAGCACTGTTGCCTATGGGGAGTAACATTATAACCCAAACAGCATATCCCACTGCTGTCAACGGTACAAGGTGTGTTGACTGTTAGCAACGGACGCCTTTACCTACCACAATCTGTCAACAACGGAAGCCATCCCCCCAGATGCACCACAGCCTGTTAGCAAGGGAGGGACCCGTACATAAAGAGTAGCTAGGAGCCAGCCCTTTAAAACGGTCGGTGTAACAGGCGCGTACTATGGGACAAAAGGATTCCCTCACCGTATAATTGGATCATTTCCCGCCATTGTGTGTAATGATAAAGTGATGGCGGGGAGGGCGGGCACAGTTTTGGCGGGAGATTTGAAATGATCCCGCGAGGTAAAAAGAGAATATAAAAAAAAAGACTTATGAAAATCAATAAAGAGCGGACGGTGGAAGGCGGGTGATGGTGGGGGGAGGGGGTGAGGGGAGGAAGAGTTGGGGGGGGGGACAAAGCTATCGGCTGCTTCTGTTGGTGTTCCATTAGAGGAACGGTGCTGGGTCGAGGTGGGGGGGGGGGGGGGGGGGGAGGGCCAGCAGCTTGGGCGAATGTTGCATCAAATGACGACGGTTCCTGTTGCCTTTCATGTTGACGTGTAGACATGCAGGAGTTACCCCCGACCATTTCTGAATATGGAGAAAATGTGACATTTGGATATGAACTTAGTAGTTTCATCTATTTCTCCCAAATGTGAATTTAACGTGTAGTCAGTCACACCAGTTCGTGTTCAGCTATCATAACTTACGTGAGAAATGCTTCTCTTTACGAGTAAAAGTAAAATAAAGCCTCATCGAACAACAATCACGGGCGCCTGGCAAAAGTGCATCAGAAAACAGCGTCTCCTGCCTCCCCTGTGTTCCTGTGTTGACAAAGCCTCCAGGGAACAATGCCGTACACTCTGCCCGTGCGTATTATGGTGACATGTGAGTACTACACACACACACATACGGGCCTCCGTGGAGAGATGGTTAGCGTTACTGACCAGGAATCAGCATGGGCCAGCCAGCGGTCGGGACCGCATGGGTTCAGATCCTGAGCGTGGCAGTCAGCCCACAAACAACCCAGGTGTTCATCCTCCCTTCGGAATCGAAGACGAATGGATACCTGGCTTAGGGTGGAGTGTGAGTGTGTGTATACATACAGAGGACTATATACATGTTTTATATATATAGATATATATATATATATATATATATATATATATATATATATATATATAAACTTCAGGGAGAATTAATTGTTTTGGAAGGAGGTTCGTGTGACAAAAACAAGAGAACAAACGAGAACCTCGACGAAAGAGACGTGGTAACAGGCACTGATGAAGTGAGGAGGAGATGGAGTGAGTATTTTCAAGGACTGTTGAATGTGCATGATGATAGGGTGGCAGATGTAGGGTGTTTGGGTCGGGGTGGTGTGCGAAGTGAGAGTCATGGAGAGTGGTGGTCGTGAAGGCTCTGCGATATGGAATGTGGTTGAGGTTGATGTCAATGCGCTTGAATTTCATAAGAATGGGGGCAGCCGTGTTGTTTACTGGTTTGTCAGGACTTTCAGTGCATGTATGGATCATGGTGAGGTGAGGATAAGAAAGAAGGAACGAAAGAAGCAATGAAGATAATATAATGGAAAGACGGGAGACAACCCAAAACTTTTCCAGTTGTTATACCTGGAGTAAATTGTCAGGCAACGAGCAGCTAGCCAGTCTTCGGGAATCAGATGGAAGAGTTATACAGGATGATGTTTGGGCAAGTGAGGAAGTTATTGACAAAGTCAAAAGTGTTTTCACTGTGGAAAACACTACAGCCCCAGCACCAGTGAGCTAGAGTGGCGAGGAGGTATAGGAAGGCATTGAAGTGACTAGAGAAGACATAAGCAGAACATTAGAGTGTCTTGACCCATGCAAGGCTGATGGACCTGATGTAATTTCACCACTGGAGAGCCAATGGGTTCTGTTCTGGGACCACTACTCTTCTTGATCTTTGTAAACGACTTGCCAGAAAGTATGGACTCGTTCCTGAATATGTTTGCAAATGAGGCAAAAGTTATGAGGGAAGTGAAAAGCATGGAGGATTGTATCAACTTAACAACGAAATAGACTTCAAAGTTGGTCTGATACATGGTCGATGAAGTTCAACCCAAGGATATGAAGAGTAATGAGGATGGATACACCGAAAGAAGACGACGTGACTAACTAGCAAGAAATAAGCTGCAGGAATCTATCTGTGACAAACACTTGGGAATAGACATCGTCCCTAACAGTTAAGGAGACCAAATGTCTGCTTTAAATCCTTATAACTGCTCTCATGATCATGCATAAAGAAATGTTCAGCATGCTGTTGAAATCACACATAAAACCAAGACGGAATATGCTTTTCAAGTTTGGTTACGACGTCTAAGAAGAACAAAAAAATAACAGAGAACGGCTAAAGGACGTCAAGAAAGGTAACAATTAAAAAAGGTGAATTATGGGGAAAAGAGTCCTTAATTTGCTCACCAAGGAGGAGAGAAGAGTGAGGGGTGACATGATGACAACATTCAAGATTCTGAAACAGACTGATAACGTAGACAGTGAACAGGTCTTCGAGAGGTATAGGGATGGAACAGCTAGAGGACATAGCATAAAATTAAGCAAAAAAATATACCGAGGTTGGCTCTGGGCGACGGTCAGCCAGTGTGGTCGAAGTTGGTCCTGGGCGACGGTCGGCCAGTGTGGTCGAGGTTACCCGCGCTGAGGAATAAAAAAGGTTGCCAACGGTATATTTTTTAGAACGATTCAAAAAGTTGGCCATCAGTCAAGTGTTGCACGAGATGCAACAGGTGTCAGTCATGGCCGTGGCCCAGCTGACTGGCACTGACTGCAGACCCATCCAAGCCGGACACCCTCGCCATGCCAGTCACCGGAGGAAACTGGTTAGTTCTTTCAGATATCAACCCTGAGGGTCAGTCAGTCAGGGATACCACAGCGCAACCAGAATATCTTGCATTTCCTGACGACATTGGTTAACAAGATAACTTACAAGAGTGATTTCGCTGACTTTAAGTAACACAGATAACGAAAAGACTACCGAAATATGATCAACATATCATCATAATGACCCGAGGTAGGACTATAACCCTGAGGGAAGGTACCTATGGGTCCGGCTGATCTGTATCTTGTACGGGTGGAGGACACATTACACACACACAAAAGGACCAGCGCTACTAGATCTGGCCAGTCGACTTGTGGATGGCTTCCATCCTCCTCATGTGTTAGTACTGATGAAACGTAACAATTCATGGAGGCAAATTAGCTGTGGAGGGGAAGGACATACAGTGCGGGAGAGAGAGAGAGAGAGAGAGAGAGAGAGAGAGAGAGAGACCACTTCTTTACGAGTCTCTACGAAGAGACTTTGTCCAGAAGTCAGGCAGAGGATGTTGCGCTCACCGGACGGTTTGCTTGACAAATAACAATATTACTGTCGACCGCCGCCACGAGCCTCACATAACTGTTTCTTATTTTCCCTTGGTGTTACGATGAATAATCTTTCCATCATTTCTGCTGGACTCTTTTACATCACTGTCTGATATATTAATGGTATATTCCCAGCTTTACCGCTGACTTAATGAGTCCATAATTTTTTAGCTTAAATGCTTTCAATCAAGAATTTTTTTCCAGATGCCCTAAATGTTCTGCCGTGTATAGATAATCATGGACCTTTCTCTTCTTCTACGCAGCAAACTTCGAGTATTTTATATCTTCTTGGATCGTCCATCTGTTCCAGACCATCGGTTCTACTACTACTACTACTACATACGTCCAACAGCCATTCAGCTTTCAACAACACTGTCGCCTCCATTTCATAAAACTGCACTCCCATCCACTCCCACTGTTTACCGCATGTCATCCTGGGGCATTCTTTTACTCCCACCTCTCTTTTCACCACCAATTCACCATGACTCTCTCACTGTACATAACACCCCGTCCCAAGCACATCTCATCTACCCCTCTATAACCTGACACATTCAACAGTCCTTCAAAGTTTTCACTCATATTCTTAAACATATTTTTTGCTTATTACCACTGCCTCATCTGTTCTCCTCACTGTCACTCCCTATGGCATTATTCACCTCCTTCCAAAGCGAATTTCTATTCTTTCTGAAGTTCACTGATACTCTCTCTCCCCATCTCCCATTTGCCTTTTTTGTATCTCTCATATCTTTCTCGGGACTTCCCACGACTTTCTCTTGTACTCCGCCCAGTCACTCGCACTCCTTTCTTATAAAGACCGTCCTTATCGCTCCTTTTTCTGTTTCACTAACAATTCAGCTTCCTCATGCCACCAATCATTATCTTTTCTCGTGCGTTCAAATCCCATCCCCTAACTGTCATGCACTTTACTAACATACTTAAGCACAGCTGCCCCAACCACCTTCCACACCCCTAGTTTTCAGTAACTCACTTTCATCGTACTTCACCCAATCTCTCCTGGTATCTCTGCAGACAGCTCACTTCTCGAAGATCGCTCTCTCTCATAATTTCTTTCACACTTATGTCATTTCCTCTCCTCCTAAACCAAACACCAACTTTCACACTCGTCTCCACCAAGAGATAATCAGACATTTATTCCGCCCCTCTGATTACATTCATATCCATCAATATTTCGTTTGCAAATGAGTCAATTAGAACAATACTTAGTAAGGCCCATTAACCCTAATTCCACTCACCCATGTATACTTAAGTACACAAGTAATTTACGAATTAATCAGAATTTTTGTGATGACCTCAAGTCACTTCCATACCCGTGGATATTTTCATTATCACAACAGCCTGCGTTGTGTGAATTGGAGGGTTTGCCGTAATGTGTGTGAGGGATGATTCGTTCCGCGGTATTTGTTTTTACTGCATCACCTGTGGTTCATGAGAACCACAACTGGTCCATCTTTGGCCTCATTCATAAAGCAGGGAGAAAAAGAGCTAAATACCCAAGTTCATTTCATGTATTCTTTGCATATTTTGTTGTTCCTTATTGGACAAAAAGTTATATCTAGAACCTACGGAAATAAGTCTTTCATGATTAGTTATATCTCTGGACGCTTTACTGCTGAAAAGGAGAAACAAAATATTACCCATGTAAGGAAATGCTGCTACGCCTGTTTCGTTAGAAAAACTGGTGGACAAATCATGCGCCCAACATTCAACCTTGGAGTCCTATGTGGGGCATTTACGACAATAGGCAAGTGGATAGGGACAAGCATGTCACTGTGAGTTCCTGTGGTGTATACTGAGGGAAGTTGAAAACCCATGTCGACGATGAATACTTCCGTGTGACTATTTTCCTTCTTTCTGGATACAGCAAAGAAAAACAAGTCGAGTAGTCTAATCTTCCCTGTATCACGTTCAAGCTGAGGTCTAGTCCCAGACCCTCCTCGAGCATATAATGAATCTTCCACTGATTCAGTCGAGCCTAAAATGGAACTTCAAGCCCAGGTGGTGACGGTGATACCAGGTGAAAATCAGCTGCCGAAGTTAGTCAATCAAGTGAACCCGAGTGCAAATCAGTCTCAAAGAACATTTGAACCGTCACAAAAATGACGCCAGACACGTAAGTAAGGCCGTCGTAAAGAAACTTTCTAGGGAAATGACAAGTTAGTTGGATAATGAACGGTCCAGTGTCACAGCTATTGCCAAACAGTACACTTTCGATGGTAACTAGAACGTCAGGTAACACTTTCTGGACTAACAACTGGATTTCTTCAAACACCTCCTGGGGGAAGATAGCGAGGAACAAGGTGAAGAGTTTCACCAAGACGTTCCTCTAGTGGAGGAACACAACCAAGGCCGCTGGTAGGTCCATGCGATGCATGTCCACCGTTGGTGCGAGGGGACTAACGATCCTGAGGAAATACACACTAAGAAATTGCAAAAAGAATGTTCTCTGATTTAGGCTACAGCGAATAAACCGTCTTACGTTACAGGACAGTTGTAACACAGACATCTAAACGATTCATTATATACCAAGTACTGTATAAATTTTCACCCCACCATAATAGTTATGAAAACAGTTGTGCATGTTTAACATATTTGGTATCACTTTTCAAAACGGCAATCTTAACATTATTCACCTGCGCAAACCTGTAGGAGAACAGGCAACAAGGACTGCATAGTTATTTGAGATTCGCCGTTAATACAAAAAACTTACCCCATAGTTCAGGATTGATAAGCACAATGATTTTTCCCTAAAACGATTCTTCTTTTCTTGTTCGCAGACCAGAGTTATCAAATCAAAGTTTTAACAATAATACTCGGTGTTCTAGGGGAAGATATACACCTCTTAAGGTTTTCGTCACGGGAGAAAAAACGTACGATGATTCTAGTGAGCACTCGATCGTTTAATGACTACCCGAGTAGCAGACAGGGTCCTCCACTCCGTGTTGAGGGGGTGGGGGTGCACAGGAGAAGGTCCCTGCCCAGCGAGCCGTGGACCCAGCATCACCGCACCGTGGGGATGAACCCAGGCGGCAGAAACAACTGGTGTAGCAAAATGATGGAGGCACACGAGACCCACAGAAAATGGTCAGTTGTGTGGGAGCAGCCAGGAGGAAGACTGACCCTGACCCCAGATGGCAGGCCCTGAGGATGGGACCTTCTGCGATGCAGTCCGCTGGCCACTCCCGTGCCGCCTCTACTGCAGCAGCTTTATCCTATTAACTGCTAATGAGGTAGGCAAGATATTCCATCGTCTTTGTCGTGTCTAGTTTTCTATTAATCATAATACGTGGTGGTGACATTTCCAGTGTCTAAGCTACAGATTTTCGTTGTATGAAACATTTTTGACTTCATTTTTATGAGTTAATTTCCAGCACTTTATATAATAAGTCTGACTGAGGCAGCGTTACACACTGAACCATGTACTTTTACAAGTTACTTGGGTTCCTAGTATTCTTGCTTCGGTATTATAACATGGAATATTATATCGGGTCACCATATTTCAAACACAAAACTAGAGGTACCGCAAGTGCTAAAAATGTACACATACACGTATGGTTATAAAACTCGCATTTCATTCAATTCCTTAAACACAAATTCAAATATTGCAACAAGTACTTTAATTGTTAAGAAATGCGTCAAACAGGATTATCAAAATACCTAAGATAATAAAAACGTCAACCTAGCTCCATATATATATATATATATATATATATGTAAGCAATATATGTACCTTTAAGCACCTGAGGATTTGAACCCGTGCCTACCGCGTGGCAGGCCGGTACGCTACCACCGTACTACGAAGCGACTAAAGCCTTCTTACTCAGACCAACTATATCTCGTGACCTGAGAGGGTGATGGAAAGTCCGCGTCCATACGGGTCGTCGAGAGCAATAAATCTATCTCAAGCACCAACGGTACTGTTTACATCTCTTAACGTCTACTGTGCAAATGGAACAGATGGACACCTCTCAAAATCCTTAACCTAAGCAACCTACCGACCAGAATCCCAACCCACAACCTCGAGCAGCCAGCCTCGCCAGACAACACATTCTGCTCGCCAGCACTACCCACAGGAACCCACTGGAGCGAGCTACACGAAGTATCCTCTGACCAATTGCCCACCCTAATAACGCTCCACCTGGCCCGCCAAACCCACACAAACACCAGAGAGACTTACACAAACTACAGGGAAGCACACCAGCCAGCCTTCACACACTACTTGGAAATAGCACATCCCGACATCATGCATTCACACACTCCTTCAGCATCTCTAACCAAGCCAGCAAACAGCACATAGCATAAGGTCACAGAAATAAATACAATCTAAACTTCTCCCCACAAGTTACACACCTCGTACAGTAAAGAAACCAGCTCAGACAAAACCATTCGCTATAGACGTAAATCAGAAAACAAATCCAAATTCTAAATAACATCATCACAAACCTGACCACTAGAAGACAGACTGAAAACTGGCACTCCTTCCTCAACACAAAGAGCTATCATAACCATAGCAACCAAATCTGGCGTACGTTAAAGATCCACATTTGCCGCATCGTTCCAGCCCCCTAGTCATTAAGCATTTCTGGCCCATTCTTAGGAAATTTCTTCATCCAAAGAACACATAAACATACTAATCAGACTATACTCATAAATCACCAACAAACTACCCTCACGCTTAAACACGAAAGTCATAAAAACCTACACAAAATCTATCCAGACATAAATGCCCATCCATCCTCCACTCCCACTGATAGAAGTAATGCTATTAAAACCTTAAGGAAAACTTTCCTGTTACAGACCCTGACAACTGAGCGAATTTTCACATAAAACACTTTGGGCCAATTACAATCAAAGCACTTACAGATATCCTCAACCACTCCTGGCTAACATCTGGAAACCTCAAAACATAATTCTAATCCTAAAACCCTCCAAACCACCCGACTTCCTTTCCTTCTTCAGCAATATATCACTTCTATCCTCAGTATCCAAAGTTTGTGGAAAACTGATCTATAACAGAATCAGAAAAAACATCTCACTCCCACCCACACAACATGGCTTCACATCCAGCTATGAATCACCAAGCTACATACTGACTTCACAGGACATATCTTAGAAGGCTTCACCCAACCGCAACAAGGAAAGCCTACCATAAGGCCAGACATGACTTAAACCTAAGGAGGAGTGAAGAAAATAAGAAAGACATGATAGAAAAAAGTAAGAAATATAAAGCTGAGTTGAAAAGAGT
>JAYMFT010305076.1:0-10194 GCA_038088735.1 Panulirus argus | reverse complement strand
AATATATATATATATATATATATATATATATATATATATATATATATATACACACTTGTTCGCCGTTTCCCGGTTTAGCGAGATAGCGCCAGGAACAGTCGAAACGATGGCCTCATCAGCTCATTTCCACTTTCTAGCAGTCATGTATAACATACCGATACCACAGCCCGCCATCCACAGCCAAACCCCACTGAGCAATTCCGTTGCTTTCCATGACCGCTCCTGTTGTCCAGATTTAGCCGAGTGACAGCACGTTGTCGCTGCCCCCCGTATACCACGCTACTCCAATTTACTCTATCCCATGCACGCCTCCTACCCTCTTGAATGTTCAGGCCACGACACTTCAAAACTTATTTCCCTTGATCCTTCGGGTCTTCCTCTCCCTCTTTTTCCCTCTTCTTCTGATACCTACTGAATAATAATAATATTAATAATAATAATAATAATGATAATGATAATAATATTGATAATAGTAATAATACTAATAATAATAACAATGATAATAATAATAATCATTATTATTATCATTACAACAGCATCTATAATAATATCAAAAATAGTCAAAACAGTATTAATTAACAGCCAACTAAGTGAACCGGAGACAGCGGTTGAAAATCCAGAGAAAATGCACATAATATGAACAGCGTGGGCATGCTGAGGGCGGGCGGGAGAGTTATACACACAGACAAGTCTTCACACAAAACACTGGGTAGGGAGTGAACTGATGAGGTTATTCTGCATTCGAATGGATTTCATGCGGCTGCGATGCCAATATGCAACGCGGGGGCGAGGGATCTCCGGTGGTCGGAAGTGAAGGTGGCGAGAACGGTGCCCTAACAGTCGAATGAGGCCCGGGCGACGGCTTGCACGATCTGGGAGAACCAGCGTGTTCAAGCACCGCTCTGATGGCTGTGTTGACATGGACCGGGGTTATATATATATAAGTCTCGCGTTCCCTCTTCCAGCAAACCCTGTTATGTAGTGAAGAGGGATTTAGAGACCAGGCGGTGGAGGCATGGGTGAGGCTTTTCCCTGTGCTCGAGTGCTGGAAGTGTGGCGTACGCGCTGAAGAACCACCTCCACCACCACCACCACCACCCATCAGCAAACGGCAGCAGTAGTAGTTGCTGTGGCTCGGCCGGTTAGGGAGCAGACAGATGTACACACACGACGATCACCAACAACGCCTCCTCCACCTCCGTCTCCTCCTCTTTCTTCCTTCACCAGCAGCCGAGCCCAGCGCGTTGCCCCTCAACACGTACCGGGGAAGTCGCACTGATATTCTTGGCCGGCTCGAAATATTTCTGGACTATACGTGGGCGCGTAGTTGTGGGAGGAATGTTTACGAGCGGCGTGTGGGAAGAGGAGATAGATAGAGAGAGAGAGAGTGCGTGTGTGTGTGTGTGTGTGAGTGTGTGTGAGAGAGAGAGAGAGAGAGAGAGAGAGAGAGAGAGAGAGAGAGCAGCAGCAGCGTCAGACGCTGTTAATATGAACCTACACAAGGTAATGGCTCTAGAGCACCCCGCGCTTTTAGAACGTCTGGTCTCTCGTTTTCTTCGTAAAGAGAGGACCGTAAAAAAAAAAAAAATGTGTTTTAATCAGGAGAGGGCGTAGCCAAGGCGATACCATCAGCGATGCTTTATTTACGCTGGTGTGGGAGACTAAAATGTCTGTACTTTAACTTGTATATTGGACAAAGTGGCAGAGAGAGAGAGAGAGAGAGAGAGAGAACGTCCGCATTTGGTGGTTCTCCGGGAATGTTCAACTCTGGGACGAGTCAAGTAAAACTGGTGCGCTGTACAGGTCGCTTGGGTTGATGTGGACTCTTCCAGAGACGCGTCTGGTGTGTGTGTGTGTGTGTGTGTGTGTGTGTGTGTGTGACCCAGGTCGGCCTCGTACCAGGAACCCAATCGGAAAAAAATAATCACTAAATGTCTTTTGCTCCAAACTGAACGTGGGAGTTGCCGCAGCCAGCCAGCTGGGACAGGGCTGACTGGCTCCCCAGACTCGACACTGACCTGCGTAAGTAAGGCACTTGGTTACCTCCAACAGACACCTCAGTTGCTGGAAGCCGACGTGAACACCTGCGGTGTATGGTGCCCGTTCAAACCGTTCCAGACGCCGCTCTGTACGGGTCAGACCGTTCCAGACGCCGCTCTGTAGGGTCAGACCGTTCCAGACGCCGCTCTGTACGGGTCAGACCGTTCCAGACGCCGCTCTGTACGGGTCGGACCGTTCCAGACGCCGTTCTGTAAGGGTCAGACCGTTCCAGACACTACTCAGTACGGGTCACAACGGCTAACCTTCTGCTCTACCGACACAGGTCCTCACCTGTAACCCCCCTACTACCCCCAGATGTCTCGGACCCCTGGCTGGATGGGGGTCATCACATGTTCGTCCAGCTTTCATTTTATTTTTAACACATGAGATCACTCCAGCATGACTCGTCTTCTTAAATATACATCGGAACCACCGTGTTCGGCTGGTTTGCACCTGCCTGCGTCCGCTGTTACTGTGTGAGGGACAAAACCGGTCTCTCCAAGAACGAGTAAGTGTACATACACCCCTTTGTATATATATATATATATATATATATATATATATATATATATATATATATATATATATATATAAATACCCCAAGCCTCCGGCTGCCAACTACACCAGACAGGACTTTCTACTCACCATTACCGCAAAACTTAAGCACACGACACGAACATTTCTCCGACCACTCGCTCACCCGTTAGGGCAACACTTCGCCCCAACTCACCCAACCAACATGGAGGAAAAAAAAATAAATAAAAGGAATATTGGCCACCATCCACACGGCAGAGAGAATCCAGGAGCCCAAAAATTTCATCCAATTAATAGGCCGTCTCACGCTCTATCAACAACCACCAGCCGGGCCAAGAAACACACACACACACACACACACACACACACAGAAGGCAATATAACTCAAGCTTCTGTCCACAGGGTGAGGACCTCATTAAACAAAAGATAAACGCGTTCAGGGAAGACCAATTAAGTCACCAACGGAGATCAGAGAACACGTCCGAAAAGACCCTCATCACGGAAAGACAAAACAACGAACTCATCACTCCTCCACTACAACGAACCACACTTGTCAACAACCACCAACTCCGGCGTCCGAGTAGGGAAAAATCCACGCCGGTTCCCCTCCCGTCACGCGAAGCGGTGCGAGCGAGAGGGAACAGCTACACACCCATCTCGACGGCCACCACGTCCTTCCAAGGAGGGTCAGCTGGGTGGTCCCAGGCCTCCACAACCGCTGTGGGCACGTGACGGAGCGAGACAAAACCCCAGCGATGCGATGTTGCTGGCCTGGCGAAGGGTGACACCACCCAGCGTCGTCCGCCGCCAGCGGCCGCCTCACCCGACGCTCGCGAACCCACCACGCCAAAACCAATACGGACATTCGCCCATACGCGTCCTCCCTCCACCACTTCTTTTTTTCCAGTAGCCTGTAGCGTGAAGGACGCAACTTATCTTTAATCTCTAAAGACATTTAACTATCATAATCACCGTTTAAGTTACGTAAACGTAAAGTTATCACCCGCGAGAAGCAATCTAATTGGCATGGATAATTCACCTTGCAAGGCCGATCTTAATAGCTTAATTACACGTCCACGCAAAATCATCACCTCACAATTAACACGAAGAGATCTTCAACTTGAATAATCAGTCGCTGATGAGGGTCAGGGCGAAGTCTCGCCGAAGAACTTACATCGAAATGATTCCTGCACTCGTTCTCTCTTGAGCAGGTCTCAACGAGCTGTTGAGAAGACGCAGGACCAGAACCAAGCGAGTAGCGAATGAAAAGACATTAATATGAGTCTCTCCGAACAGACGTCTGTTATTATTCAACGGTAACAGACAGACACACGAGTCTATCTATATAGACGTCTGTTATCTTTCAACGGTATCAGACAGACATACGAGTCTGTCTATACAGACGTCTGTTATCATTCAACGGTAACAGACACACGAGTCTGTCTTATACAGACGTCTGTTATCATTCAACGGTAACAGACATACGAGTCTGTCTCTACAGACGTCTGTTATCATTCAACGGTAACAGACACATGAGTCTATCTATACAGACGTTTGTTATTCAACGGTAACAGACACACGAGTCTGTCCATACACACGTCTGTTATTTTGTTTCTACAACAGCCACACCTTACGGTGGGAGTGTACGTAACATTTCCTAATTGTTACAACACAAAATGGCTAAGAGAAAAAAAAAAAGGGTGAATGGTTCTGGGACTGGAAAGTCGTACATCACTCCAGGAGACGGAATGCAGCGTAACGACACCAGAGGTCAGGTCTTGTGTTTACCTCACGTAAGACATTTGGCTCCTACGGCCGTAGTCTCGGCATCGCTAGCCCTCTGACGGATTTTCCAGACGACTAAAAGAGACGCGCGCGCGCGGAGACAGCGACTGGCAGAGACGACTGGATCTCAGTTTCTTGAGTACGACCTTTGAGTAAACGACAGTAAGAACGACACGACCCTTGAGCATGACAACACGACTGTCATGTGTGACGGTACCACCCCTAACCTTCCCCCTTCCCCCCTAAACGGTACGACCCCTTTGGGCATGATGACCTGACCTCCTCTTCAAGGGGCTGAAAGACTATTTCCTGTTCGGTGTTTGGTGCTGTGAACTGAGCTCTAATAATAATAATAATAATAATAATGATAATAATAATAATAATAATAATAATAATAATAATGTCAATAATAATAATAATAATAATGTCAATAATAACAATAATAATAATAATAATAATAATAATAATAATAATAATATAATAATAATAATAATAATAATAAGAACAATAATAACAATAATAATAACAATAATAATAATAATAATAAAGATAATAACAACACTACTGCTACTACTACTACTAATAATAATAATGATAATAGTAACAATAACACATCACCGGGAACTCTGCAAAGCAATATGATCTACGCCAGCGCGTCCGTCCACTGTTAACTCGCCAGCGCTGTTCGCGAAGTGCGACACGTAAACACTCACGCCAACCTTGGTAACACGGCCGAGCACCGAGTGTCTGAGGGACTCCGTCACAAGCGTTACGTAACGACGCCCCCCCCCCTACCCCCTTCCCCCCCTCGCAGTCGCGACCTCTGCGGTGGCGAAGGATGGTAAAGTCTGAGGATTCAGTATAAAGATATGAGTCAGGCGAAGATCCTAATCTGGCGGGAGACAACGCACATTGAGCGTAAACACTGGAGTCCTTCGGATACTATTACCGGCTAGCGAGTGTACTTAATGGAGATTACTGTCCTGAGTGAGTGAGTGAGGAAGGGGCGTCCTCTCTAAAGTGTGTTGACCCACGGGGAAGGGAGTTATGGCCTCAGGCCAGTCAATGAACAAATATTTACTCGGCCAGATTGATGAACTCCGCTCGCTGGCTTCAGAACCGAACTGTCAGTTTTAGGGTTCACAGTCTGTGGTATAACTCGGCATACTGGTGTACCTCGAAATGATATATTCATTCAAGAACAACCCAAGTGCAGGTGATGCCCAGGTGTGAGTTCCTGATGAGCTAATTAATCCTGGGAATATGAACGAGAGAGGCGTCTGGCTCACAATTAACGCCGGCCGGCCGGCCGGAGGCAGGTTCCGTCTCTCGTAACGAAACATCTCATAACATGGACCCACTCTGTATAACATCCAGTGTAATATCAACCCACTGGGGAGAGGTGGTGGGGGTGTGGGGGGGGGGTGGGGATGGTCTGACTAAAGACCCTCTGTGGCCTCTGTGTGTAATCCTCTTGCGCCACTGCTCACAGGACGAGCATCAGGGAGCGCAATAAATGTGCCGAAACAAATCCCTCGTCTGGTGGGACGTCCTCAACACACACACACACACGCACACACATACACACACACACACGCGCGCGCGCGCGCTCTTCGCTACCCTAATCGCGTGAACGCGGACGTAAAGCAACAGCGGGCGCTGAAGAGGAGTTATAAAAAGACAATATTTACTTCTCCTATCGAACAGGTAAGGTGCCATGTGGCCGGTGTGAAGCCAAAGTACACCTCGATTGGTTACGAGAGGAGGAGACTCGAAGCGGTCTCTTTGCCCGGCTTACTCTGAGGGGGGGGGTGGTACCGGGCACTGCCTCAATTACCGGACACCGGGCGGCCGGACGCGGCGGACTGCCTTCCGGACACGGTCGGACAAGGGGCAAATATACCGGCGGGAGCTGGTGGAGGGAGGAGAAGGAGGAGGGGCGGAAGGGGGGGGGGTGTGAGGGGTGTGTGGGGGTGAATATGCTGGTTCTCCTCTTCACGTCTGTCGACTCCTGTGGCATCATCATCATACCGTGGGGGTCGTTCGCTCGCTCGGGTCGGGTCGGGTCGTCGTGGTGTTGCAAGGGGGGACAGAGAGGGAGGATGGAGGGAGGGAAGGAGGGAGGGAGGGAGGTGTTCAAAACTGCCGGCAAAACTGTTGCAGTTCCTGACCCAGACCGGCACAGCCGAGCCGGCCAAAGTGCAATTGTTGTTAAGGTCAGTAAATATAGATAATATAGAATATATAGAATATAGACAATATAGAAAACAGACGACTATGAATGGCACACCACACGCGAGACGGCGCGGCTGAAGGCTGAGGTCGACTGAGCCAAATTAAGAATGGAAAACGTTAAAAATAGAGAGAAAAAAGAAAACGCAGCTTGGAACCCCACTGAACGCGGACGAGTTCTCCCGAGGTGGTTGCCCGCCCACATCTCACGGGTATATAGGACCAGTCAGTCACGTTCACCACTCGATCAGCTTGACCGTTAACCGGCGATTGATCAGTTAGTGGTTCGAGACAGTCAACAAGCGGGCAGGTCCGGGATCTAAGGGCGTTGTACGTACACACACACACACACAGCGAATGACGTAAGACGGTGCCGCAAGCCAGGAACACGTTGCGCCAGAAATAACGATGCCACGCACCAAGAAACGTCTCCCCCTCCCCCCTCCCTCCCTTTCCCCCCCTCCCTCAGCATACCATCAATTCCAAAGCAGATTTTTACGGCATTATGCAAGAGACACGCGTCCTGCCCGCCCCCTGTTTAAATAGCCGCCCCCCTGCGCGGCAGCGTCTCCGTGATGCCTGCCGCCCCTGGGATACACTGTCGTCGTTCCCACCGACGGCCAGAAAAAATGATCTGATCCTTACGTAAGATGAACATGTAAATAACTTGTAATCATGTGTGCTTCCTCGCTCTTGAGGTGTTTAGGGGTCATTTCTGTTCGCTCTGGGGGCCGTGGCAGCAGCAACACCCCCAGAGAGTCCCTTTCTCACCCTCCAATGACCAGACTTCACACTAACACCCCTAGAGAGTCCCTCTCTCACCCTCTAACGAAAAGACTTCACACTAACACCCCTAGAGAGTCCCTCTCTCACCCTCTAACGAACAGACTTCACACTAACACCCCCAGCGAGTCCCTCTCTCTCTCCCTCCTCACTAACACGACTGTTTGTGTCGGGCGACGCGTCGCCCGCCCCCCATCTACCGCACGCCACCAGCCACGCGTATCGTTCTGTGGTGTCCTGTCCAGCAACTGGGGTGAGGCGTTGGCCACGGCAGCACAGGCTACAGGCAGTGACCCCGCGCCGCCACAACCGCTGTTATTGTTCAAGTCTGATGTACAAGGAGAAGTCCATCGTCTTGTTACGAAGAACATAGAAAAATCGGGTATCAAAAGCCCATCTAGTCACAGGAAGTAAATAAAAAGAAGAAATACACGGTTGACTAATAATCAAAACCCCACGGTGAGCGAGGTAAGGCTACTGGTGCCAGGGTTGGTGGGGGGGGGGGAGGATTGAATGAGGAGCAAGGCCTTCCCTCCCGGGGTGAAGTGTGGCTCCCCAACACCAGCCTCTCCCCACCTGTATCTCCCCCCTTGGATCCCACCACCCCATCTCCCTACCCCCCACACACCACACACACACACACGCCCCTACCGTCACCACGCCCACGCGCCTGTAGCCGCGTCCCCACTCCCTCCCTCCCTCCCTCTCCCACCACAGTTCTTAAGGTCTCCCCGTGTCAACTGGTGGGTCAACATGAGTCGTACACTCGCTAGCTGGTCATACCATCGCATTCATAACTCCGGCTTAGCACACACACATACATACACACACACACACACACACACTCCACTTGGTCTAGGCAGCCAAGGTCGTCGTCGTCGTCCAGGACGATCTGATGACTTGTAGGGGGGGGGGGGGAGGGATTTCGACCCGTCCATGTGGACAGGAGGGTGCGCGACCAAAGGATTGGACGGCACCACGGGAGTGCGTGCTTGAGTGAGTGAGTGAGGGGCTACTAGGCAGTCGGTTCCGGCGGCAAAGTGGTCTGCTCGTGTGACCTGCCTCTTGCTCCATTCATTCCGGTGGTCACCCCCATCCCCCTCCCTCTCTCCACCCCCAACACCCACTCCATGGTCCTCATCCAGACCACCTCAGCCCCCTACAGACATTACCTCCCTCGCCTTCCAAGCTGCTGTGCCTCTGTCACCTCGTCCCTTCACACACCAAAGTCTTTTTTCTCATGTAAGGTGCTTTTCCCCTCCGTCACCCTCCCTGTGTGACAGTCTCCCCACCGGCCCACACATGCCAGCCTTTCTGTGGTCAAATCTTCCGAAACCCACCCCACTGGTCCACCAACTTGCCAATCTGTCGGCCTAGTCTCTCGTCTCATTCCTCACGTCCACGTTATGAGAATTCCTTTTTAGGCTATACAAAAAAAAGGAGGCAAAAAAGGCATTACGTTCAATAGTAGGGAAGATGTAGTCCATACGAGGGCATGCATAAGTTCTCATACACTGTTTGAACTGAAGATTGTAAGTACACACAAAACACGACTACACGAGTACTTTAATGATGATAATCATCAGTGAATAAGCCGTTTCATAATGGCGACATAAATCCAGGTATTTCACCTTCTCTTTTTTATCACGAAACAGCTTAACTCCTCCCAGGGTAATGCTCTGTGCCGGAGGGAGTGGCGGGTTGGGTGGGGACACAACCTCTTCCTCTGTTCCCCATCCAACACACATGAGGAACGAAGGACTGCCGTTCACCGTCCTCCGTCAGGATGAACTTCGTCAGAGACCATCGGGTTTTCCGGGTGTCGCATTTTCTCAACGCGTCTCTGTCTCTCTCTCTCTCCCTCCCTCCCCCCCTCTCTCTCTCTCTCCCTTTCTCTCTCTACCCATCCCACTCTATCCCATCATCCCTTTCCTCCTGCCGGGTGTCATCTGTCCCACCACCAACACCTATTCCTCCTCCTCCCCCTCCTCTTCTTCTTACTCTTCTATTTCCAGCCCCTCCCCCGGCCGCCCTACCTCGTCAGTAAGCACCTCCGCCACCAGGAGGGGAGGGAAGGGGGAGGGGAGGGGTGGGGGAGGGAAGGGGAAGGTGGAGTAGGAGGGAGGGAGGGGGAGGGGAAGGGGAAGTGGGAGGGGAGGGGGCATCAAATTTAGCCCGGCGATATCTGCCCTCCCTCCCTCCCTCCCTCCCCCACGCCTCCCTCTCTCTCTCTCTCTCCTCCTGACGTGTGCAATACAGTGACTTCCCACACACGCCTCCTCCGTAAGAGAGTGTTTACCCGCGCCCTGACGTCACGGCCACACGATCCCTCAACATGTGGCAAGACCGGCGCCCTTGCTACTTGCACGGCCGCTCACGTACACAAAACCAAGAGTATGAGAATAAAGACCGTGGCTCTAATGTTCTGTTTTAACCCCCCCCCCCATCCCCATGAGAGGTGACCTGAAATATGCTGCCCCTAGTCTCAGGTGCTCGCTACGGGCACTGTGGGTATGGCTGGACATCCATACATACCCCATGTCGACGCCAGCAGTCAACCGCATCTATTAGTACGAACGACCTTCCTTGGGCATCTGCTTACCATTTTCTTCGATTGATGTTTCCCATTTCCTCTCGTGAAGTAGTCCACCACTCTCTCTCTCTCTCTCTCTCTCTCACTCACTTTTTTCTCTCTCTCATCACGATGACAGGCAGAAGTCATACTGCACTACGACAGCATGCCTCATGACAGCCGTATGACAGTAAATAACTAAGCAGGGAGGGGGGAGGGGAAGAGGGGTGAAGGGGGGGGAATGGGGG
>JAYMFT010305065.1:0-10194 GCA_038088735.1 Panulirus argus | reverse complement strand
TGCAAACCGAGGAAGGTGACAAACGTACGATGACTAACCCTCATACACAGTTGCCAATAATTCATCTATTTCTTTGGCAGGATAAAAATTGCTGGGGTGACATATCTTAAGGAAAATTCTCTGCTGTTGAGTGGGAAGGTTGTGCCAGCGATATATAAGGAATAACGAGTAAAAATAGCAGACTGGATGGTCTACCACTGAACAAAGTTATTCCGCCGTTCTCCGACGCAACAAGAGCAAGCGGACGAGGGCCCGGGAGTCCCGAATCTGTTATTATGTGTATTAGATATGTCCATGCGAGATTATGGTGGTCATGAGTGTGTCATTACTAAAATTTTCTTATGCTGAACGTAAATACATTTCCCAGTTCTTTATTGTTAACGCTTCAAATTTATGACTTTGTTACTCCAATATATGAGATTGGGAGAATAAATACAATAACTGTATACACTCGCTACCAATTTACTTACATGCACAGTGGGAGCATTTAAGTCACTCCTACATGCGTGTCTTTAGTAACAAAATCTTGTGTCTTACTTAAGGCAACACTGCCTATAAGGATTACCCTCATTCAAATACAGAGGGCAGATTGCCCGTGCAAGGCGAATCTAAAAACAACGACCACTTAAACATGCTAGTTCTGGGCGCTTCGCCCCTGCACGCCAGACTCAACCGAGGTCTGTGTTGCGAGAAAAGATCTAGGACGAAGAAGTGAATGTGCAAGAATTCTTATACACAGCCTCGTGACCTGAAACTTACAACGGAATGCTGCAGTTTTTAGGGTCATGTGACACCGTAAAGGCGTGGTGGAGGAGGAGGAGGAGGAGGTGTGTGGGTCTCTCCTCTAATGACGTGAGGCTCAAACACGACATGCTTTAGTTAACTGGGTGGGAGTGAGTGAGTGAGTGAGGGAGGGAGGGGTCAGATGTGGTCAGACATGTGAGGTCACCTCTGGCTTCCTCTGTTCACCTGGACAGGACGACTACGGTCGTGCGTCACCACACACGCCAACGACTGAGTGGTTAGGAGGTGGTCTCAGGTCACTTCCAAGAAATGGACCTCGAATTATGGGAATCCTTTTTCTATTTAACCTGACCTCGACATCGAGACAGGACAGTAACAGTTAAGCTCTGGTCTTTATGGCAAACGAACATTCGACAATTTTTACCGAAAAATAATATGTGCTTGGCTGACGAAGGTATAATCTTAAGCCTATGCATCTTTCTTCAAAGTTACTGTGCATCTGAACGCAAGTGTCTGCTTACGTCGCAGGGTCTTCTGTACAGGACTGGCTGTACAACGAAGACCTCCGTCCTGAATGGAGAGCGTCTGAATGTGCCTGCATGCGTTCTCTATCGCTCTGGACGCCCCGGCAATACTTATATATCCATTACAAAAACGATCAACAAAGGAGATAATCACGTATGGTCTATATTTCCAGACCGATGCCTACGACTACGCCCACGCCCACGCCCACACGCCAGACCGTGCACCTGCCTCCGGAACTTACTGATGAACGATTAAACAATTCCATTTTTTTGTTTCCTGGGGTAGTCAGCGGCAATCGGATACTCTTTTTCGATTCTCTTTTATGGAAGGCTCCGCTGGCTGGCTAAAGTCCTTATCAAGGCCAGGCTGTATAGGGAATATGAAAGGGGTTATTGAGGTAGAGAAGAAAAGGAAAGAAAATGATCTATAAGAGCTCAGGAGGAAGTAAGGAACTCGCTCTTAGAAAGGGTCAGGATAGGTATGAGAAGTTATAAACAGTTCTAAAGCTTAAAGGCGGAGGGATAGACACAGACGTCACGCAACGGTTTACTCTCGAGTAGCTAACGGCTACACAATAATCATGTGATGCAGCAACTAAATAACGGTGAGGACGCACAAGGACCCAGCTCCCGGGATTTGATAACCAGAATAATATCTGTATGATAGGGAAAGAGAACAAACCCTGCGGTGTAAGGCAAATGGGTCAAGGCCTGAGGTCCGTTCGGGAGAGATAATAGGCTGGATTGCTGTGGACACTGTCAAGTAAGAATGCAGAACTAGAACCTCCGTAGGTGCAGAGGTTGTACTTCATAACAGAGAACGAATCAGTCCGAGGTTCAATAACTTGACAAGAGGAGAGAAATACTAACCACTGGCTACAACTCTCTACCCTGCTTATCATTTCAGATCAACAGGATCTTTTATGTTCAGTGAGCGTTGTATGGATATGACTGATGTAACTGCTCAGAAGAGAAAATTTTTCAGTAACTTATCGTAATTTCTAGTTTTATTATAGAGGTAATCTTGGCTATTTGTGTGAGGTAGGGTTTCAAGGATACTTTCGACGTTACGGCGACGCTAATCGTATCATCTTTATTGCTTTCAGTGGTGGGATTACAGAGCCACCAAAGGAGCTGAGGAAGTTATGAAGTATCATAGGTAGAGATATGGGAGGAATGCTGGTTTGAGAGGCTTTGAACCTAAACGGGTTGCGTCTTCTCCCACAGGGAAATCTTGACGAGATCTGAGGTCATGGAGGTGGTTTATAACACTCAGTTTAGCAGGAATACTCGAGTCCCTGAGCCAGTGCAGCAGGAATGCCCTGGTCCCGAAGTCAGTCTATTAGGGATACTCAAGTCCCAGAGGCACTTCATCAGGGATGCCCTAGTCTCTAAACGAGTTTATTTGGGATACTCAAGTCCCAGAGCCACTCCACCAGGGACGCCTCAGTCTCTTAGTCTAGTCAGTGTCTAAAACACATTCATTATCTTCATCATCATCACTGTCATCACATCTTCTGCCTCTCTCATCTCATACGTATCATCACTATCATTAATGACTCTGTCACCTCAGTAACTCTCTATCTGCACCATCATCACTATATGATCACCATCATCATCGATCCTTCACCACGATCACCACCGAACACTACCGCCAACTTCACCATCTCCAACGAACACCTCCAGCAACAACTCCAACACCACCAAACACCGTCACCAACTCCACCACCACCAACACCAGCAGCAGCTCCAACATCACCGGCGACCTCTATTCACGCATCATCATCACTACCATCACGACAACTAACCCCCCCCCCTCCATCTCCACCACCACCAACACTATCCCTCCCACCAACAAAGCCCAGATGACTGTACTGCTGGAGCCCACGTGGCCCGCATTAACTAACATCTTCCTGTAATTACACAATCACTGTAACGAAAGGGTGAGTGAAGTATTTCCTGGTCATTAATTACTTTTTCTCCCGCCCGCCCCCCACGTTAACTCCAGCTGCTGCTTCCATGCCACTAACTACCAATAGAGATATGTGTGGTTAGTCCATATTCTTAGTTATTTCTTTTTTTCCTAAACGTAACCTCTGATTATCATTTACAAGTCAGTGGTTCTATAATTGATAATCAGACGGGGCGATGATATGCAACACGTTATTATGTTATATATAAGGTCTATAAATGCAATACCTAGTTGTTTTCTTAAGCCATCTATTCTACCAGAAGACCTCATCAGGGTCGGGACATAAAATGAAAGGTGGGTAAAAAAGAGCCACTGAGAGAGAAAAGTGAGGGAATGAAGTAATATAAGAGTTTTAAGGAAGTGCAAAACCTGTGTTTTAAAAGGGGTCAGAACGGATCTGTTAGGAATGACAGGAGAAGGTAAAGAGTTCCTAAGCTTAGTGGTGTAAGGAAAGAAACAGACGCCACAACGGTATGAAGAAGAAATATCTCGTACATCTACATGGCGGATTATTCTCATGTAGAGAGATATTTGAGACAGTGAGATTCGAACCTTGGGCTTAATACTGTTAACAGAAGCCCTATAAAAACCTACATATGTGTATATGCCTGCCTGTACTAGTGCGTCAATAAACAAATTAAATCAAATAATCGATCACAAATATTCATTACAAGCATAGATTTTCTGACTCAAAATTATTTCATAGTGTTTTATTTCATTGTTATTCTCAGAGTCTGCAACTCCCTGTAGATAAGATTCTTCACTACTCACGTCGCTCGTAATGGGTCTGTATATAGCAGTATAAACCGATTTATAGTTTAAGGGGTTAACCTTTCCCCTTTAGGTAACTGTGTCTGTACCAACAGGTAACAGGGGCAGTTACTGTTAACGTACCGTTACGGAAGGTGTCTATCGACTGGGATATTTACTGATATTACTATCTATCGAGGATATCCCCTGTCGACGAGGCCGTCTATCGACAAAGCAAGCTGTCTATTGACCAGCTATCCATCTCTGAGGTGTGTCTATCGACGAAGCTATCAACAGACTTGTTTGGTGGGGTAGCTGTCGAAGCTGTCTATCGGAGAGGCTGTCTACTGGTAAAACCTCCTCTCAATGAAGTAGTTTGCCGGTGGGAACGTCTGCCAACGATGCATTTACCAGCGAAGATTTCTGTCGACGAAGAGACCAAGTAGCGAAGCTCTCCCGTTGACTTCCGTCACCCCACGGGGAAGAGAGCTATCTGTCACAAAGGACCCGTCCATGATCGAGGAATCACCACTATAAAACACTCCATCGAGAGATGTAGGTACCAACGACGGAGCCTTGTATGTAGTAGCCAACTGCAGGAGGGGAAGACCAGGAACATCACGGGTCGAAGTAGTGGAGATTCAGCCATCTACCGACTCGCCTGTCTGGGGATCCTTTAATTCGAGTCCCCCAGCCCCCCAGCCCACACCCCCCCTAAGAGAAAATTACATCGAAAAACCTTCCATCACTTCTCGCTACGGATTTTCCCGGAAGGTCTCTCCCGTAAGCTGACATAATCTGATAATATACCCCGTGATAATGGACATGTGTCGTGGTCATCTCTGGGTGGCCCGATTGTGTGAGCCCCCGCCCTCCGCGGATCTCCTCGACTGTCAGCCCCCCCAACCCCTCCCCTCCCAAAATCCGTGGTTTATGTACGGACTTGACCAAGACGGGAGGCGGCTCTGCCGATTGTCTTAAGAGCAACCGGTGTTTACACACGTCATATTGCGAGGACGTGGCAATAAACAAGGGGATTACGATGGTTACGAGAGGGGCGCTACGTCTGTCGTGAGGTTGTGGAGGGGGGGCGTTCATTCGCGGTGGAACGAGACACCGCGATTCTCGGGAAGGCGTCGAGATGGCGTGGAGGAAGGGGGCGTTGTGAGACACCCCTGCGTTGATCGCCCACTCGTGCGCTCACGCGATCTCTCTCTCTCTCTCTCTCTCTCTCTCTCTCTCTCTCAGAGAGACAACGCGTCACTCGATCTCACGGAGGTGTTCGGGGCCAGCGAGAGGGTCGTATGTGTACGGAGGTGGTGGTTCAGGTCTCGTGGGGGTTTGGGGAGAGCAGACATCAAGATGTGGGGTGGTGTGAGGACGCCCGACGATGCGGGCGGCGACGGTAGCGCCATCACCTGCCGCCAGGCTCCCCCCCTCCCCTCCCCCTACTCCACCCCGTCACATTCGGCTCTGTGTGACGTGGCTGTCTATGGGGGGTGGGGTGGGGTGTTTACAAGAGGGTGGGGGGTTTAGGGGTGGCAGGAGAGAGGGGGGGGTGTGTGTGATGGAGGGGTTGTCTTGTCTGTGTTTCTGTGTATATATTTTTCTTTTTCTTTTATCTCCGTCATCTCTACTTCCCTATTTCTCCTAAGTATCCTCCCTCTGTCTATTAGTCTGTCTGCCTGTCTGTCAAAAATCCCACTCCCTGTTTCTTCTGCCTGTCCGTCCGTTTGTCTACCTATCTACCAATTACCTCCCAATCTTTTCCTGTCTATATTAGTTCATCTACCCGTCTGCCAATTACTTCCATACTTCTCTCACCTTTCTGTCTATACATATATATCTACCTGTCTACAAATATCTGTCTTGATTCCCTGTGCATGTTGATTTGTCTTTTTCTAGACAGTGTCTTCCTGACTCCAACAACCTTACGACCTCATTACGGGACGTATGTTACATGCATACAAAAGATTACTTCCCACGTGCCTCCTGAAAATCTTCCCCTCCTGTACCATCACTTTCTAAAAACTATGAAAAGAACAGGGAGGCTAGCAAGGTTGTAACTGTGGAGGTTCGTTCGCCTGTCCCTGACGCTACCTTGCTAGAGTAGGAAAGTTGGGCAGGTAATAAAGAAAGAAATAAAGAAGGAAAGAAAAAAGGAAAGAAAGAGAAGGAAAGAAAAAAGACTGAAAGAAGGAAAGAAAGAAGGAAAGAAAGAAATAAGGAAAGAGAGAAGGAAAAAAGAAAGAAGGAAAGAGATAAAGAGAGAAAGAAAGAAGGAAGGAAAGAGAGAAAGAAGGAGAGAAAGAAAGAAATATGTGAGTGAAACTTTTACCACTCATTATGAGTAACTGGATCGCTTTCCCATCGTTCCTCATGATTTCTTGTTCCGTTGTCATACGCAAAAAAAATGTGTGTGACCGTAAATTTGTGGCGATGAACCTATTAGCGTGAGCGAGGAGCTAACTTTCCCTCGAGTCGTCTCTCCTCTACGCTCCATCCATCCGTCGTGGCGGTGGCTCATTACCCAACCATGCAATTCGATCTTCCGTGGGAATCAGAACTTTCGATGGTACTCCATCTCGTCGCCACGGGAACGTGCCGTGTCGTCGTGAGCCCTCCCCGAAGCACGACGGAACGACGACCCTTGAGCACGACGGAACGACCCTGGTGTATGTCGGCTTTACCTCTTACCCCGAGCCTTTGGAGTCAGGTCAAAAGCCAGGTCCTCATATTCAGGGGTTGCTCCGTCGTGCTCAAGGGTGTGCTGAAATGGTTTGGACATAAGGAGAGAATGAGTGAGGAAAGGTTGACAAAGAGGATATATGTGTGTCAGAAGTGGAGGGAACAGGGAGAACGGGGAGACCTAGCTGGAGATGAGAGAATGGAGCGAAAGAGTTTTTGAGCGACTGAGGCCTGAACATGCAATAGGGTGAAAAGCGTGCACGGGACAGAGTGAACTGGAACGGTGTTTACACTGGGGTCGATGTGCTGTCAAAGGACTGATCCAGGGCATGTGAAGCGTCCGGGTTAAACCATGAAAAGGTCTGTGGGGTTTGGTTGTGAATATGGAGCTGTGGTTTTGATGCATTACACATGACAGGTTGAGAATGGATGTGAGAGGATGCAGCCTTTCTTCAGCTGTTTCTGGCACCACCTCCCTAATGCGGGAAACGGCGATCAAGTGTAAAGATAAACAAATATGTATTTTACATTTAGTGAAGGACCCAATGCATATTCCTGATGCACTCCATAAGCAATACTCTGCCTTCGACAATATGCTGACACTCGCACTTAACCAGAAGGCCAAAGAGCTTTCGGTTTCTGATACATTTATTCAAACAAGATATTCAGTTCGCACGTAAAGAAGCTTATCAAAAGTTATTGGGAACGCATATTCTATGGGAGTTCTAGAAGAGTGACAAAAGCATTATCTCTCTCGTTCGTTTTATCGTGGAAATAAAATAAAAAAAAATGTGATCTCGCCTGACCCTTTTTCCCCGCAACCATCTTTCTTTTTGACACAACGTCACTCGTTTTAAACTGCCTTAAACAGTCCCTGAAATTAACATATCTAAGATAATAGACAAATATTTGTCATTATTTGCTCCACAGGTATCAATAGCTTTCTCTTTAATGCAATATCAATGAGAGATTGTATACAACTTCTTACAGAAGTATCGTTCTGGTAAACTATCCCCCCCCAACACGTTATAGCCTGGAAGACTATCCCTTGAAGAAACACGAGACTATTCCTCAAATAACCTGAAGTAGTCATTCACGAGACTATCCATCCTTTCAAGCAATTAACGCTCTGCTCAACTACTAGACAAAGAACCTAGCGGACTCGGAAACTATCCTCGAGCTACGTAGCAGCTTTTACCGGACTGCTCTTTGGGCAGTTGCCTTTCGAGGCTACCTCCTCAGAAAGTAAAGTTTGGGGGGAGGGGGGGGTGGGGGGAGGGGTGTTGGGGAGGTGAGGTCTCGCGCCCTATCTTCAAAACAAGTGGCTTTCCAGTTTCCCCGAAGAAGCCATTTGCTGGTCGCGTTCCATTACCGCGAACTCAATAATTCTGCCGCCTGGGCCGGCACTAAATATTTGATGCGAGCCCCGACGTGATTGGCTGAGAGGGCCGCGTTCACAAACCCACCTCTGATTTACACCCTATTGGCTGGCCGCCTTTGTTATTGTTTTTGCTGTGATTCCCTGTGATTGATGAACGTGACTTCCATTTTGAGTGGATGATTGATTTGGTTGGAATATGAAATCGTGGGGGGGCTGGAAGTGGGTGATGGTGTGTGTGTATGTATGCACCCGTGGTCGAATGTTGCTAGTGTCAACATTGAATGTTATGTTTTTGCCCTCATTTTATGTCCAAGGACATTGAAAGCTGGGTTAACAGGGGTTAAGTGTGAGCAAATGTGTTAACGAGCTTCCTACATATAGCTGTTTGTTCAGGAATTCTTACGTTGGCTTCATTCACTTGTGGGAGACTAAGAGCCAATTCTCTTAGCTTTAATTCATCTTAAAATTTCACTTTAGTCAAATGACGAAGCTGTACTGCAATATTTGAGGAACCTAGTACCATCTTCAGGCAAAGAAAGATGCTAGTTCTTGATTCTCCTCGATGTCTCTTTGTGTCTTCATCAGGGTGACTGAATGATGAGTAAAGCGGAGTATTTTTTATTCTGTTTTGTGGGCGAGACGTAAAAGTTGGTAGCAAGCCCGGGGACTGGTGTCTACCTGTTGACTATGAGATATGAGTCATATTCTATCTACCCTTGATTGGTAGCTGTTGCCTGGCTATAAACACTGAAGGCTATGCATTGAGCTCATCTGGTGGAAATTTCTCTTGAGACGGGAATATTCACCCGGTCTTAACAGGCAGGTGAAAAACTCAAGGAGTGCTCTCAGCCTTTACATCCAGCAAGCAGCTCGTTAAGATAAGAGCGTGTGGGACTTTTCGTCGGAAGGTGGGATGAAGTTCCCGAAATATTGCAATTAAATCTTATATTTTCATTGCTGTGGACTTCTGAAGCAAAGTGAACATAGGAGAGCAAATTCTCAGTGTCCCTTAATAAGGTAAGCTTCCGTAATTAGTATTAGCAAATGACCAGGAAGCTCATCAGTTAATTAACTAGACTAAGTACAGATGGAGCGACAAGAGGAATAATAATTCTATAAGTCCTGTATTTGTTTCCTTATGTTTTGTGTTTGTTTCCTAATGTTTCATATCAGGTAGAAAACAAATACACACATTTATACATGTGTACGAGTATTCTGAATTCCTGAGTTGATAAAGTTGTACTTGGGTAATGTATGCGTGAGACGTATGTTTATACAGGATTTTAAAGCATGAACTTTATTGGATTTACGTGACGACTTTAAACAAGTAATCATGTAAATGTAAATGACTCATAGGATTAAAAGAGATTTGCACTTTTCGTGAAATTCCTGTCTAGATCCAGATTTACTTACACACATACAAAAGTAGAGAAAAAGCCAGGCACTCAAATCTGATTACACAGAATGTTTATATTCAGATAAAGATTATGTAAATTACCAACAAAGGGTGGGGGGGGGGGAGGACGATTCCTGCAAACAGTATGCATACGAAGGCAACAGATAAACAGGTAAACAGGGGAAAGATCAGAACGAGAAATAATAGGAAAACAAGAGATAATGGTTATGACGTTAACGGCCCTATTGAAACGTGAGTGAATGAATGGTTAGCCTTGGGGGCCCGGTAATGGGTCACATCAGATCACCACACCCCCTTAGCATACACCCCCTCCCCTCCCACACCCCCTTCCCCTCCCCTTGACAGACCACACCTGGCGGATACAATCACAACTAGCACCTCCCATTAGAGCCATTCACCCATCTGGTAACGCGTGGATTATCGACTTTTTTTTTTTTTTTAGTACAGGCGAGAGTCGGAGTATTATGGAGACACGCCCCCTTCACAGACACAGACACAGACATACACACACACACACACACACACACACACACACACAGGACCTGGGTAATGGCTGCCATACGGAACTATTCGGTTGGGTGTTCCATTAGACTGTTTGGGGAAGGGGAAGGAAGTGTGAGAGTGTTGGATGGAAGAGGGGGGGGGGGGAAGGCGAAGGGGAAAGCGAAGGGGAGGGGAAGAAATAATGGATGGGGACAGGGGATGGTGGGGGTGTAGT
>JAYMFT010305054.1:0-10194 GCA_038088735.1 Panulirus argus | reverse complement strand
ATATATATATATATATATATATATATATATATATATATATATATATATATATATATATATATGCTTTGGAATCATATCATCTCCTATTAGGAAGTATTTAATTAAAGAGGCAGAGAAAAAGATGAGGATGAGAATGAGAACTGGCAACTTACTGGAAGAGCCTGGCCTCTGAGCTCTTGTTTAGGGAACAGAGCTTGTAGGCGGAGGCGATGAAGAGGACCACGTTGATGCCCAGCACGACAGAGGTGGGCCCGTAGAAAAAGATGATCAGCGCGTCATCACCTGCAATAATAAGAAGTGGAGCCATTAAGCCAGCTAATCAATATTTCATCAGAGTACTAATGTCAATAAAATGTAAATTATTACGTGTGTGTTCTGGTGGGTTGATGTTGATGGTTAATTATAAAAGAGAGGCAAGTCTCCTAGCCTGTTAACGATAGGCTGTTGTTAGACTACGCGTTGGCAGGGTTATCAATCTGTTAATAAACAGGTTTTTTAAATTCACGTGGTCCGACTTGATCCACTCGTTATTGGACCAAGGGTCATTAATGGAGAGTCACTCTCAATCTGCATAGGTATTATGACCAACTTGAAACACTGATGCGTGATGAAGACGGTATCTATTCGGGAATACTTAATACCTCTCAAAATGAAGAAAAAACCGGAGAATTTCAAAGCACCGTTACATAAAACGGAATTCAACAAGAGCATTGGGGGATCGTTTACTGAAGTGGAGCGTGTAAGGCGAGCTACGGCCTCGTTCAAGTCGAATTCTAGCTTCAGTCTGCAGCAACTGCTCGGCGAAAACTCCGGAGAGTCATCGGGAACGTATTATTAGTGAAGTCACGCGGGACGACGCTGCTGGCGCCTTGGCGCACTGCGTTGCGGCGCGCATTCAAAGCGAGGGACGAGCAGGACGAGTGGCGCCGGGACTTGACCTTCCTTGTCTCTGATAGCCTGCAGGTGCCTCAGCCGTGGCCACGGTGACCATGGGCTCCGTGACGGGAGAAAGGGACGAACTAACTGCCCAGGGGGAAGGAGAAGGTATGGATGGTAGGTATGGGGAAGCTAGGAGAGGGACAGGAAAACCGCTAGGGAAGGGTTGCTTGGATCAGGGTCGTCTGGGCCAACAGTGGGCTTTGGGATAGATGGTTCAGGAAGCCCACCTTACCCAACCTTTGAACTGGGAAGGGAAGGTGTCCTCTGCACTGTTCAGGTATTATGTATTCTGTCCCAATTGCCACCCTAGCTTCTTCCTCTGTAGGTAGCTCTGCCTAGGGTCTTTTTGGAGGGAGGGAGGGAGGGAGAACAGAGGAGGAAGCAGGGTGTTAAGAAGCTTCGAGGGAATGGGAGAGGGCTGGTAGAGTGCTTGGAAGGCGTAGGAGAAGGTTATTAATGAACTTGCTTGGAGTGGGAAAGGGCGTAGGGGCAAGGTTGTTAGAATGCTTGGAGGGCGTGGAGAGAGGGTCCTTAGGATGATTGAGGGGCGTGGGAGGAGGAGGAGGAGGATCACATGGTTGCTTGAAGGGCGTGGGAGGGAGTGTTAGGTGACTGGAGGGCGTGGGCAGAGGGTTGCTAAGATGTTAAGAGTTTCCAGGGTGCTTGGAGGCCGTGGTTAGAGAGTTACTGTGATGCTTTTTGGAGGAGCGTGGGAGGAGGAATTATCCCACCATAAATGCTTAAGCCACCCCCCCCCCTCCATCCCGCACACACACACACACACACACACACACAGATTTGTCCTTCAGACGCCATCTTGCCATTACTGTATTGCCACACCCTGGCAACCCACGCGAGGGGACAGCTTATACACGCCCACCCACACCAGGGCACTCTCTCCACCACGCCATAGCCTCCATCACGACACACCTTCCGCCACGCCAAGCCCTCCAACACGCCATATCCTCCAACAACGCCACAGACCAACACATCACACCCTCCAAGACATCACGTACTCCCAGACAGCACACCCTCCAACACGCCACACCCTCCAAAGCACCATACCCTCCAACGCACCACACCCTCCAACGCACCACACCCTCCAACAAGCCAAACCCTCCAACACACTTCACCCAGCAACACACACATACACACCATCACCACACAAACCCATCACTTATCTCTTCTACGTTACGGGTCAAACAAAGTTCCCCCCCATTTAGCTAAGCAGTTGTACAATATATTTGCTGAGATAATCTCCGACGACCTCCATATAAACGTAAATACAAAACCGACCGATAGTAATCTATGCGTTTAGAAGAGCTCTACAAGGTCTTGTAGGTGTGGTGGCCCCACCTACTCTCCCCGAATGCTCTTGTAAGACTACGTTGTACCGAAGACGTAGGCACACCTGCTGTAAAGGAACGGCGCACTGTCGTGAATGTGTCTGATGATAAAAAACCCAAACTTGTCAGAGGCTTTGATTCTCATTGTTCCAGTATATGGTAGTTTCCCCGTCTCTGCTCATTGTTACCAGTAAGGTGAGAAGGACCCCGGGATGGGCCGACGCTCTACTGGAACAATAAAGATACGATCTCCTCCAGGAAGCGTTGATTTTTCTTTTTTATCTTCACATTTCTGGTTCTTTATCTGGAGCCACAGCTCTGTCCATCAGCCACCCAGCTGTCGCCCAAACCCTCTCTCTCTCTCCTCCTCCTCTATTAAATCCCCCTAGCCTCACTGATCCTCCCTCAGTTTCCCGTATCTATCCTTGTCCGTCTCTCATGCGCCATCTCCCTATTCGCTCCTCACCCAGCTATACCCCTAGCCCCTGAGGAGCACGTACCGTCCTGGCTTAACTCAGAGCCCTCGCCTTCTCTCATATCCACCCACGAGTATCCTATCTACCCATTAACGTCGTCCTTACCCAACCATATCCCCGTAAAAAGAAAAGAAAACTTATCCCTTTTTAATCGTAGAAGCCATCGCTCTTTAACCGCACCAGTCCAATGGAAATCGTCCCTATGCACACAACGTTATCCATCCATGAGCATTCATCCCCTGCCCACCCACCCACCACAACCACCGCCCTCCTCCTTCACCGCGGCGGCGGCGGCCTCAATCCCTCACACTCCCTCCTCCCACAACCTCTTATATCGATGGTCGTGACCGTTCACGCTCATTAAACCTCAGTAAAGACGAACTCCACCCCCTTTCTCCAGCCTCCCTCCCTCCCTCCCCTTACGCTCTCCTCCCTTCCCCCCGAAAGACCCGAGTTTACATTGCAGGTGCGGCTATCGAGCTGTGTGATCAGGAAGGAGAGGAAGGGTACTGACTGGACTGACTCTCCGAGCGACTTGCGGGCGGATCCTTCGGCGCAGAGGAGTGCAGCGAGGAAGATCTATTGAAAAGAAAAAAATATCCCGTTTTCTATAACCTCTGGAACTCCCTGGTATATATATATACATAATTAACGTTAATGACCAATGTTTTTTTACCCGATGTGTCGACCTTCCCGAAGGCACAGGTGATGGCACAATCAGCAAAGCGGCCACCAAAAATAACAACACACTCGAAGTGTGTTATAGCAGCAAGGACGTACCTTCCCCCAGAAACGAGTCGAATTACCATTTGACTTTTGAGTTGAATTTATGGCCGGTAATTGTAAACCCCTCAAAACGAGTGTTGCGACGGAGGGGGGCTATAATGATATACGGGCGCCAGACAGTGAACACTCTGGAGGGGTTTTCAGTGGGAAGTCCTGACCGTTTCAGATTTCGACCGATTTCATGGACTAAAATCTCAAGCATCGGGCAGGCGGTAAAAAAAGAGAAGAATGGAATATGAGAAGTTGACATAACCCTGTCTTCTGTGCTCGCAACATTCATGCTGTAGATGAAACCATACGGAGGAGAGAGAGAGACACACGCAGCGTCTAGCCTCCCGTCACTGCATCACAAGACTCTTTTTAGGCTCCAAGAACCTACAGTCTTGTCCAAGGCGAACGAGGAGTTAGTTGTCCCGTAAAGTTAAAGTGGCTGATTCGCTGTGAGTCTCCACTATACAGCGACGAAGTTCTTTAAGCTCGGAGATGATAAGATGGAGGCTGGAGGCCGTGAGGTAGTCTGTCTGTTCCCGCTAGTTAAAAAATGCAGTCAAGAGGGACGGTTCGAAGCGAGATGCTTCTTCAGGGACGCTACTAAAACAGGGTAACTAGCGAAGGTTGAAGGGATTTCAAGACAGGGCAATAAGGGGGGTCATCCATGACAGGATAAGTAGGGGGTCATCCATGCCAGGCTAAGTAAGGGGGTCATCCATGCCAGGCTAAGTAGGGGGTCATCCATGCCAGGCTAAGTAGGGGGTCATCCATGACAGGGTAGTTAGGAGTCGTCTCAGCCAGGGATGATACAGTCTATACTCCCATCGCATAAACTCCTCACAAGAACAGAGGTACAAGAGATTCTTCTACCCAAAACATAAGCATTCTCCTCTCCCTCCCTCCCTCTCTGTGTCTGTCTCTCTTGAATGTGGGTTTCACCGCCTCCTCCATCCAACTGCCTCCTGGTATACACGTCACATCCACCCATGCAGCTCAAGCTGATCTGACTAATTAATTAAGGCGCGAGAGGCTCAGATGCACTAAAGGGGTTGCCAGCTAAAGCATATAAGTCGGTCGAAAGCTTGCCGGCCCTGAAGCTCGACCTCCCTTGAGTGCTTACTTCCCCTGAAAGAGTGTGACCTGAAAGTATCATACCCCCCCCCCATCCCCGAGAGTGCAGTCCCTGAAGACGTGCTCCCTTGTGCCTCATCTCTGCAGCACTCGACTATGTGTTGTCTCAAGTCTCAGCAGCCACACCGGTCCTCCTTCCATTGCTCTGTCACTGACAGTATTTGACCTTCGAGTGTTGACGCGACTCCCAGTTGTGCTAATAGAATATCTTATCTTCCATGACGGGTGGGATTCTGGTCTCGAGGTGTTTATGAGGAATGGATAAGGATCAAAGATGGTGATTACCCTTTGTTATATTTATATTTAAATCTATACGTACTCGCGACACCTGCCAGGTGTTTCTGGTAACACTGTACATTGACAGCACTAGGATTCCGATTCTTCTATAAAGGACTGAAGTATTGAAACTGAAACTGAACTGATGGTGATGATCGCGCAATCCTTTCAGTTCCTTTGTGAATTATAAAACTTCCTCTTTTACCTAAAAATAACATGAATATAATATCTTTAAGCATATTATTTTTTTCCTTTTGATTTCATTCTTCGTTGGAACCACAAGCAATATATGTCTTCGTAGCCTGAGGAGGTTCAATTAACAAAGGATGAGATTCGTTCGAAAACCCTTGGCCTGGACTTACCTGAGAACCAACACCTGGCGTGGCCGAAGTTGGGCTTGGGGAGCAGGGAGTCCTCCAGGCCCTCCGAGAAGTCCCTGGCGACGGCGACGGAGGTGATGAGGACGGCCAGACCCCAGGCGTACGCCGAGTAGATGGCGAACCACTTGCTGACGCGGCCGTAGGACCCGTCGCTCTTCCACCTGAGGGAGTGAAGGAAGAAATGAAGTAGTGCACACCGTCAGGAGACTTGTGGTATGGCCGAATATGGATGGGCCGCCAGTTCCAAAGCCGCAACGAGCAACCATAAAGTCTTAGGTGATTACAACACTCGCAGACCCACAGGAACTTTGCCGAGTCTTGCGTAATACTTACTATCTTACGTGTGTTGACTTAGGGGCATGAACGTGTCAAGTGGAAGGGTAATCCTGCGTAACAATAGGCGGCTGGTGTTCGACTGGCCTGTGTTTAGTATGCATTAGATGTCCAGCAACAACGAGGTCCGACTACGACTACCCCGCTCCTCCTATGCCCCTCACCCTCCCACGGTCTCCAGGTATGAAGACGATCATGACGACGTAGTAGCGGCAGTAGCATCCGCACAGAGGGCGTCCCCAGGTGAGCATTTTCAACCCCAGACCCTACTAAACAGGACCTGGTAAACAACGCTACGTGTCTAGGTTACCAAAACGGAGGCGGGTCTAGCACGTCCCCTTCAAACAGCCAGGTTACACAGGTAAGCCGCAAGCTCCTCCAAGTCAAAACCTAAAGAAGAAGAAGAAGAAGAAGAAGAAGAACCCAACTCGACAAAAAGGAGGAGGAGGAGGAGAAGGAGGATGTTATTGGATTATCATTGCCTGGTCCTACGACCATCACCAGCACCCCACTTTCTAGAGCCCGGGGAGAGGATTCCGCTGTATGGGACCTGGCCAAGGGTCAGGATAATCCGACGATAATGGAGGAAGAGGAAGAGAAGGAGGAAGAGAAGAAGAAGAAGGAGGAGGAGGAGGAGGAGGAGGAAGAGGAGCTGGAAAACCTCGAGAAACAGCCATGCAGAGGATGGTAGAGACGCTGCCGACCTGTTTCGCTCCAGCTTCAACTGGTGGCTGCCTGTTGTGCTGTTGTTACATGCACTGGGGTTCCCCATTGTAGGTGTCATTTGAAACGCATCCTTTGCTCCTGCCCACTACGGTGATTCCTCACATCTTCTTACACGTTATATTGCGCAACCTCCCGCCCACTGATGTAGGTACGGCAGCTGCCGCGAGTATTGCTGCAACTCCTACGCCTTAATCCAAGTCGTTAAAAGCTAGAGAAAATGAAAATACACACGCGTCAATAGAATTGAATTATGTAGATATAAAAGAAAACCTTAGTAATGTAACGCTTCTGCTGTGCGTGGTCGAATCGGACCTCTGGAGGATTTGATCACTCCCCTGAGGAACCCAGTCCGAAAGACCCCAAGCTTACCCTTAAAGAATCTAATCCTTACCTCAAAGGCATGTAATCTACCTCGGGGCTATCCAATCGTTCCTTTAACGGATTCAGTTGCATTCCTGAGGGTGGTGGTGGTGGTGGGGGGGATATGATGGAGAGGCGGGTAGAAGAGGACCTGGTCCTTCGTGGGGTGGATCAACTCATGCGCTATCTGCACGCTTTTCCGAACATCTTGCTCACTTCGAGTTCCGAGCGAAGGCAACAACAAATGGAAGACCGACATTCTCTCTCTCTCCAGCGAACCGGTTGGTTGCGTAACGTCTGTCATCGTTGTGGAGGGACTCCAAAATTGGGCAACTACTCAGGAATGTTAGAATACTGCTTACTAGCAACGATGAGGGCCATTTTTTGTTTTTTTTCCTTTTGACAGTTTTCTCCTCTTCCTCCTCCTCTCACTCCTTCTCCTTCTTTCTTCTTCTTCTTCTTCTTCTTTCTTCTCTCTTCTTCCTCTCAACTATGGAAGTGGTGGATCATTCATTTTTCACCTTACTCCATCTTCTCCTCCTCCTCCTCCTCCTCTTCCTCCATCAAGAACTCAATCTCCACCCTACTCCTCCAACACTACCGCCACCACCACTACTACCATCGGGCCTCATTCTCCATCCTACTCCTGCTCCTCCAACACTACTACCACCACTACCACCATAACTACCACCACTACGCCTCACCCTTCTTCACCCTGTCCTCACGACCCCCGGCCCCTACCGCCTCCTCCCCACGGACAGCCAGCCGTAAACAAAACCTGGACGGGTCCAGGTAGGTCTTACATAATATAGAGCTATGAATACTGTGCCACCCAGGTCACACACACACACACACACACACACACACACACGCGTGTCTGTGTCTGTGTGGAGGCAGGAGGGGTTGTGTACTATGTGTGTGTGTGTGTGTGTGTCGAACAATACACACATTTCCTTCCTCTCAACAATTTTTGTCACGCGGATAATACTTATCCACGACCTAGATACTCGGTAAGGAAGGACATAAAACTACCCCCCTTTTTTTTCCAAATCTCAACATTCCTGGATCTTGGAAGGGTCTTGTCAGGGATGTGTACAGACGACTACCACTACTACTGAGCTGCTTACAAGACACTGGACTGTGTACAGTCCCACTGAGCTATTTACAGACACCGGCTCTGATCGTTTAACGTCACTTTTACCGTACGTTTCACAAAATTCGTAGGGGGTCGTCGTCACCACCAGGTCCCAGCGTCGTAAATTCTACGTGGGGAACCTTTCATTCATCCACCCGTAACCCAGCCACTGCCTGGCAATCTCCGCCAACTTATAATCTCCGGTAATAAACTTGCACGACTTCAAATTCCCCCGCAATTACAGCAGTACACAAATCTTGACACCCGCCCACCACTCCCTCATCATGCACGGCGAGGATTGCGGCGCAGATCGAGGCGTCGCGCGTCGTAAGGAGTCCGTTAAACGTCTTAAGCAGGAGAACGTCTCATACAACAGACGAAGCGTCTCGTACGCCACCACACTTCTCCTCCTGAAGGCGACCAGTGAAGTCTTCATCATTATGTTATTACTTAACAGCCGAGTCCCCGGCAGATTTATCATACATAGGGGGCACTTTCGAGGCTCCGGCCCGAGGAGGTTACTTTTTGGGGGGTGATGGGTTTACGCTATCTGGCTCTCACCCCACACGCCACACACACACACACACAAACCCTACGTCTCCACCACCACCAACTCCCTTTCCTCCTGCCGAGGGCGAGGTCATGAGGGGCTACTGCTGTTCCTGCTCCTGCTGCTCCGGTCGGAGTTCCTGCTCCGGCGTCTTGTACTACGACTGTTGTCTGTTGTTGTTACTGTTTCCGATGACGACGGTGCCGCTGCGGCTGGCGGTGTTGTAGTATTGCTACAGCTGCTGTAGTGTTGCTGCAGCTGTTGGTGTTTTAGTGTCGCTACTTGTGTTAGTGGTGTAGTGTTCCTGCTGGTATTAGTGCCCGCGGTGTGCCTGGTATTAGTACTGCAGCGTTGTTGCAGGTGTTAGTGATTTTGTGTTGTTGCAGGTGTTAAATGTGTTGTAGTGTTATTGCGGGTGTTAGCTCCTGGCGTGTTGCTGCTACTGGTGTGTGACTGGTGTTAGTGTTGATTCAGTGACTGTTGATGTTGCTTGTGTACAGTCGCTTGCCCTTCACCTGTGGGCATTGCTTGTGTTGCTTGCTTGCTTGGTCGCCATCCCTCCCACTCGTTGTTATGCTTTACGTTGCTTTAGAGCTACTGTTACTGTTGCTGCTGCTACTGTTGGTGTTCCTGTTACTGTCACCGTTGCTGCTACTGTTACTGATGCTTCGTGTGGGGGGAAGGGCGACGGTATCACGTACCAACCAGTTCCTATCCACACCTGTGATGTTCGAGGGACTGCCATCCAGGGAGTATATCGCTGACTGTGCGTAGCTTTCTCTCCCTTTTTTTTTTTTCTCTTCCTTTCTCTCCCTCGGGGGGAGTATGAGGATGAGAGAAAGAGACGGACTTGAGGGGAACTACTGTTCTTCCTGTGACCCAAGAGAGAAGTGAGGGTATTTCAGTCGCAAAGAGTGATGTGTCTGGCCCTAGTGCTGTGAGCCGCTGGGATTGATGTGAGGTTGGAAAGGGAGATGAAGATGATGATGAAGGAGTAGGATGAGGAGGAGAAGAAGAAGAAGAAGAAGAAATGGGGAAGGAGATAAAAGAGAATAGAGAATAATTACTTGAATTTACATGAGAAAGACAGACAACAGGAGGATTGGTTGGCCTACGACTGAGTTATCTGTTAAAAAGAAAAGAAAAAAAGTTTAACTAGACAAGAAAATGTGATTCCGCTCAGTAATTTTTTAAGCTGTCACCGACTCCCCGCTGCTGCACATTAGCCTTCTACTGTCCCTGTTACCGCTGTCGTTTATACAGTTTATTTCTGGCGTATTTCTCAAGGTATACCTGAATATACAAAGTATTTGTCTAAACGAATTTTGAGGGTATTTATAGTCCTAGCATTCACTACGTCTGACGGTAACTTATTCCAGCGCTCAACACACCTTTAGGAAAAGAAGCTTTTCTTAGTTAACAATTTCTAGGAGTCTCCCTCGCTCTATAGCTTCTCAAGAAGTCAAATTACGAGTCCCAAGCTCGTTGTGGCGACCCGTGTCTCCCCTGATCGGCCGGGTCCAGTCGAGACCTCGCCCAGGTGCACCTAATACTCTTCTGGGGCTTCTCGTTCAACCCGTCTGTCAACACAGAGTCGACACCACCCACGTCTCCCCCCACAGTGGCGAGTAGCGTGAATGATCTATCGTTTGTGCCTTTCCCTTCCTCTCCTTAAAAGCTTCCAGGTCGTCGAGGTGTGTAAGTCCTTTTGAGACCCGTTCTCTGTAGATTGGTCTTCTGGATTCCCTTCTGTGGCACTTCCTTT
>JAYMFT010305044.1:0-10194 GCA_038088735.1 Panulirus argus | reverse complement strand
TCTTGCATTTACCTCCCTAACCACCCCATCCATAAACAAATTAAACAACCATGGGGACATCACACACCCCTGACACACACCGAGCTTCAGTGGGAACCAATCACTTTCTGCTTTTCTTACTCGTACACATGCCTTACACTTTTGATTAAAACTTCTCACTGCTTCCAGCAATTTACCTCCCACACCATATATTCTTAAAACCTTCTACAAAGCCTCTCTGTCAACCCTGTCATATGCCTTCTCCAGATCCATAAATGCTACATACAAATCTATCTGTTAATGTAAGTATTTCTCACATACATTCTTCAAAGCAAACACTTGATCCACGCATTCTCTATCACTTCTAAAACCACACTGTTCCTCCCAATCTGATGCTCTGTACATGTCTTCACCCTCTCATTCAATACCGTTTCATATAGTTTTCTAGGAATACTCAACAAACTTATACCTCTATAGTTTGAACACTCACTTTATTCCTTTTGCCTTTGTACAATGGCACTATACATACATTCTGCCAATCCTAAGGTACTTCATACATTTAATATTGTTACCAACCAATCTATAACACAATCACCCCCTTTCTTAATAAATTCAACTGCAATACCATCCAATCCCATTCCCTTGCCGCATTTCATCTACCGAAAGGCTTTCACCTCCTTTCTCTCCACCAAGCCACTCTTCCTGACTCTCTCACTTTGCACAACATCTCGACCAATACACCCTACATCTGCCACTCTATCATCAAACGCATTCAACAATCCTTCAAAATACTCACTCCATCTCTTCCTCACTCCTGTTATCACTTCCCTCCTTGCCCCCTTCACTGATGCTCCTATTTGTTTTCTTGTCTTATGCACATTATTTACTTCCTTCCAAAACATTATCTTATTCTCCCTAAAGTTTAACTAAGAGATGCCATTGGCACTGCCATTCAGTACTCAGGGATGACCACAAAAATGCGATCGCTACACACAGTTATGAAAACGATCACCCTGTAGACCTTCACAACCCATTTACATAGTACCCCCTCTTCTGATTATGCTGTGGCGTGGGAGGTAAGCTGCTAGAAGTAGAGAGTGGATGGATCTTTTTCGTCTGTTTCCTGACGCTACCTTGTAAACGTGGGAAATGGCGATCAAGTATAAAAAATAAATAAATAAAAACATATAACAATGAGTCAAAGACAAGAGAACAAATGGAAACATTGGTGAAGGGGGGAAAAAGGGGAAGTGGTTAGAGGTAGTGATGGAGTGAGGAGGAGATAGAGTGGAAATGTGTTTGATGATAGTGACAGATGTAGGATGTTTTGGTCAGTATGCAAAGTGAAAGAGTCATGGAGAGTGGTTAGGTAAAGAGAGAAGAGGGGGTGAAAGCCTTGTGCAGAAGATGAAATGCAGCAAAGCAGCAAGAGTCAATGGTAATGCAGCTAAATTTATCAAGAAAGAGGGCGGCTGTGTTGCTGACTGGTTGGTAAGGGTACTCATTGTATGTATGGATCATGATGAAGTGCCTGAAGATTGGTGGAATGGAAGAATAGTGCCACTGTATAAAGGCAAAGGGATAAAGATGAGTGTTCATATTACAGAGGTATAAGTTTGTTGAGTAAATTTGGTAAATTGTATAGGAGGGTATTGATTGACAGGGTGAAGGCAAGTACAGATCATCAGATTGGGGAGGAGCAGTGTGGTTTCAGAAGTGGTGGAGGATGTATGGATCAGTTGTTTGCCTTGAAGAATGAGTGTCAGAAATAATTAGAAAAACAGATGAATTTGTATGTAACATTTACGGATTTGGAAAGGACATATGATAGGGTTGACAGAGATGCTTTGTGAAAGGTCATCAGAGTATATGGTGTGGGAGGTAAGCTGCTACAAGCAGTAAAAAGTGTTTATCAAGGGTGTATGGTGTGTGTACGAGTAAGAGGAGAGGAGAATATATGGTTCCCAGTGAAGGCTGGTCTGTGGCAGGGGTGTGTGATGTCATCATGGGTGTTTAATTGTCTTTGGATGGGGTGGTGAGGGAGGTAAATGTTAGAGCTTTGGGAAGAGGGCTGAGTATATAGGGGTGGTGAGGGAGGTAAATGCAAGAGTTTTGGAAAGAGGGCTGAGTATATAGTCTGGTGAGGATGAGAGGAACTGGAAAGCGAGTCAGTCGTTGTATCCCTGTGATAAAGCACTGGTGGCTGATTCAAGTGAGAAACTGCAGAAGTTGGTGACAGAGTTTGGAAGTGTGTGAAAGGAGAAAGTTGAAATTAAATGTGAATAAGAGCAAGATTATTAGGTTCATCAAGGTTGAGGGACAAGTAAGTTGGGACGTAAGTTTGAATGGGGTAAAATGGGAGGAAAAGAAGTGTTTTAGATATCTAAAAGTTGACTTGGCAGCAAATGAAACCATGGAAGCAGAGATCACGCACAGGGTGAGGGAGGGGGTGAAGGTTCTGGGAGTGATGAAGAATGTGTGGAAAGAGAAAACATTATCTCAAACAGCAAAAATGGGTATGTTTGAACCAATTGTATTTCCAACAATATTATATGGTTGTGAGGAATGGGTTGTGTAAAGGAGGGTGGATGTGTTGGAAATGAAATGTTTGAGGACAGTATGTGGTGTGAGGTGGATTGATCAAGTAAGTAATGAAAGGGTAGGAGACGTGCGGGAACAAAAAGAGTGTGGTTAAGAGAGTAGAAGAGGGTGTGCTGAAATGGTTTGGACATATGGAGGAAATATCCAAGGACAGGTTGACAAAGAGAATATATGTCAGAAGTGAAGGGAACAAGGAGAACAAATAGGAGATGGAAGGATGGAGTGAAAAAGATTTTGAGCAATTGGTGTCTGAACATGCAGGAGGGTTAAAGGCATGCACAGAATAAATTGGAACAATGTGGTATACTGAGGTCACCATATATATATATATATATATATATATATATATATATATATATATATATATATATACGTGTGTACATGAGAGTGGTTGCGTCATTTTTTTGTCTGTTTCCTGGCGTTACCTCGCTGACGCGAGAAAGTGAAGTGTGCAAAGTGAGAGTCATAGAGAGTGGTTAGGTGAAATGAGAAGAGGTGGTGAAAGCCTTGCAGAAGATGAAGTTCAGTAAGGTGGCAGGAGTAAATGGTATTGCAGTTGAATTTATTAAGAAAGGGGGTGACTGTGTTCTTGATCGGTTGGTAAGGAAATTCAATGTATGTATGGATCATGGTGAAGTGCTTAAGGATTGGCAGAATGCATGTATAATGCCACTATAAAAAGGCAAAGGGAATAAAGGTGAGTATTCAAACAAGAGAGGTATAAACTTGTTGAGTATACCTGGAAAACTGTATGGGAGGGTCCTGATTGAGAGGGTGAAGGCATGTACAGAGCATTAGATTGGGGGAGAGCAGTGTGGTTTCAGAGGTGGTAGAGGATGTGTGGATCAGGTGTTTACTTTAAAGAATATACGTGAGAAATACTTAAAAAAACAGATGGATTTGTATGTGGCATTTATGGACTGGAGAAGGCATATGATAAGGTTAATAGAAATCCTTTGTGAAAGGTATTAAGAATATATGGCACGGGAGGTAAGCTGCTAGAAGCAGTGAGAAGATTTTATCAAGGGAGTTGGAAGAGAAGAGAGTGATTGGTTCCCAATGAAGGTCGGTCAGCTGCAGGGGTGTGTGATGTCACCATGGTTGTTTAATCTGTTTATGAATGAGGTAGTTAGGGAGGTAAATGCAAGAGTTTTGGAAAGAGGGGCAAGTAAACAATCTGTTGGGGATGAGAAGGCCTTGGAAATGAATCAATTGTTGTGTGCCAATGATACAGCTGATTCAAGTGAGAAACTGCAGAAGTTGGTGACTGAGTTTTGAAAAATGTGTATAAGCAGAAAGTTGAGAGCAAATGTGAATAACAGCAAGATTATTAGGTTCAGCAAGGTTGAGGGACATGTTAGTTGGGATGTAAGTTTGAATGGAGAAAATGGGAGGAAAAGAAGTGTTTTAGATATCTAGGAGTGGACTTGGCAGCGAATGGAACCATGAAAGCAGAAGTAAGTCCTACAGAGAGGGAGGGAGCGAAGGTTCTGGAAGCGATGAAGAATGTGTAGAAAGAAAGAACGTTATCTCAGAGAGCAAAAATGGGTATGCTTGAAGGAATAGCAGTTCTAAAATATCACATGGTTGCGAGGCATGGGCTATAGATAGAGTTGTACTGAGGAGGGTGGATATGTTGAAAATGAAATGTTTAAGGACAATATGTAGTGTGAGGTGGTTTGATCGAGTAAGTAATGTAAGGGTAAGAGAGATGTGTGGTAATAAATAGAGTGTGGTTGAGAGAGCAGAAGAGGGTGTTTTGAAATGGTTTGGGCATATGAAATGAATGAGTGAGGAAAGGTTGACAAAGAAGATATGTGTCAGAGGTGGAGGGAACAAGGAGAGGCATTAGACCACACCGGAGGTGGAAGGATGGAGTGAAAAAGATTTTGAGCACTCAGGGCCTGAACATGCAGGAGGGTTAAACGAGTACAAGGAATAGAGTGAACTGGAACGATGTGGTATGATGGGGTCGATGTGCTGTCCATGGACTGAAACATGGCATGTGAAATGTCTGGGTTAAACCATGGAAAGGTCTGTGGGGCCTGGTTGTGGATTGGGTGCTGTGGTTTCAGTGCATTACAAGACATCTAGAGAATGAGTGTGAGCAGATTGTTTAATTTCATCTGTTTCCTGGTACTACCTCATGACCATAGGGGGTAGCGATGCTGTTTCCTGTGGGGCGGGGTGGCACTGGGAACAGATGAGGGTGAGCAAATATATGTACATGTGTATATGTGTATATCTCTTAAATTGTCTTTTGTGTCATACAATCATTTTAAACATACTGTCTGCCTCTATCGTTTTTTTTCTTAAATTGTTTCATGCATCTGCAATTTTGTTCCACTAAAGTGCTTCTTTACACAGGACACCAACAAGCATGCATACATTCACAAAGATGATGTGGGATTGTGAGAAGTAAAGAATAATGATGACTGCATCAGCTTACAGGGGAACAAGGACAAAAAATAAAGACTCTTTGTATCCTCAATGGCACTCCTAACCCAAATAAATTACTTAAAATTCATTTCATAAATTCTATTTTGACATTTGTGCAGTGTCATTACCTCTCCCCTCTTCCTTTTCCCTTTCACCATGGATAATTGTCTCTTTTAGTACAAACTTTATGCCTGCCTTTGGACTTTCTCCAACAGAAAAATGTGTATCCTTCAGTGCAGAGAGCAAATTAATGCTATACACCCTTGCTAGACCTAAGCTGTAAATACCAGTGTAAAAATCTCTGTCCTGGCAATTCTGATTTTCATTAAGTATTACTTTACCTCTTTAACAATATTGATATGATGTTCTTGGGCTCATGTCAATACTATATCTCAGAAGCCCCTTTCACTTGTATATACCTGTACTCTAACTCTAACAAGATGAAAAGTCATACTTAAAACTCCTTCCACTCTATCCCATATTCATCACCTTACATTTAGTTGGACTGAACCTGTCATGCACCTACAACTGTCTAGGTCTAATGGAGGTTTCCACAGTCCTTCTGGCAAGTTGTTTACTCTGCCTAAGTACTGGTACTGCCCTAAACCTGAGCTCTGTGGGATCGCACTGCCTACCTTTAACCAATCTGTGAAAGGGCACATACACATGCATGTACATGTATTCATGTAGGTGGGAATAAATTACTATCATTGGCATGCTGATATCACACTACAAATAATTTCATAATAATTTCATCTTCATTCAAAAACAAACCATAAGGGAGATATGGTAGCCCTCATCGAAACTGACTTCTACATCCATGAAGCTGTTAATATACAATCTTGCTACTGAATAGCAGAATAACTTGATCAGTTTATGCTGAAATCTTAGTTCCAAACATAGTTTTTTCATATCTATTTGCCGTTCCGGCATTAGCAAGGTAACTAACTTACCCTTACACTCTATATGAGAAAAATGAATAACGTAAAAAATAACACTAACTCCTGCACCAGTTAAGATGATAATCTTCCGGCATGACTTCATCAATCTCACTACATCCTCAATTGTATTGATATGGCGTAATTTTTCTCTTCGAGGGGGTTCCGACAGCATGTTTACGATTAAACGCCACAGTGTCACATCAGCAACTCCCTCAGGAATTTCAGCAGTAGCTCCCAGGACATGGGTGAGGATGGTACGTGGGTTTACTCCACGCAACATTTGCTGATGTACCCAAGACATTGGACCTAAAAGTTTAAAAAATAATAATCATACATTTTAAAGAAACTTAAGTGGTAAATATTCTAGTGTATTAGTATCATCAATAACTGTATCTTATGAAGAAACACGCATGAAAAATGTATGGACTTAACTCGTATCATCTAGTCATCCAAAGTGCAACTACACACTGACATATTTGATATACAGTAAACCCTCGATTTAAGGGACTAATAGGGGGGAACGGGTGTCCATTAATGCCTAAAGTCTGTTAAATTGAATTTAAACATTTTTTAACACAATAAACAGTATTATAATATACAATTCACACGCTTTCTTTTCACTCCTCTATCACTTGATGCCATTTTGAATTGTAAGGACTAAAAAATTATTAAATAAATAAAGTCACAATTCTCTATACAACCTGACCGCATGATAGCTTGAGGCAGACTGAGACCGAAATAAAGTGAGTCTATCCCACGCTACCAAAAACAAGTGTGATATGAAATGCACATGGTGTGGCATTTGAGATATTCTAAACTTTTTTAAAATTATTATTAATAAAGGTATTATTATTTGCACTGTCCCTTAAATCCGAAATCCATTATATTGGGGTCCGTTAAATTGAAGGTTTAGTGTATACTGTATATCATTTTAAAATTTTTCTTTCACATATGCAATGGCACTTTATGTGGCTTCTTTCATGTAAAGAAAGACAGATTACTCAGAAGATCCTCCATATTTTCATAGATTTCTCCTCACAATAACACCTGACTCAAACTCTCCCAAGCTATCCATTCCAATTTAATTAAGTTATTCTCAATTTTTGCTTCACATCATCTTGCTAAAATATACTTTTAATATTTCTCCACAAAAATTCTCTACTCATGTATATACCACCTTACTACTCAATCTTCTACAAATAAAATTCATGAAAATTTTTAATCCTTAGGACCAAACAAGGTATGAATTTTGGATTTTCATGGATTTCATAAATAAGGGTAGGAGACTGAGGTCTCAATATGCCATAACCTAATGATGGTTCCAAATGTTACACATTTGTAACAGAGGAAAAAGAAAAATATAAAACATTCAAAAAAACATTTCCTGAAATTACTGTAGAGAAATTACCAAAATCCTTCTTTGTTTAAAGTCCCTAAAAATATCATGGAATCAAAGGTAGAGGCTGAGTTAAGAAAAAGTGCCTCATAACGTTACATATAGTCAAGTTACTTATACCATGAGACTCATTCAAATATTGCAGTTACACATCCTTACCCAAGTTTTGTAAGATTTCCACTTTCTGCATAACAGCAAGCTTAACATACTTCCTCTTCACAACATTACACCCAACACCATCACTCAGACATTCCTCTCATTTAGATAGCAAGAACTGTTGTGACCTAGGCTCTGGCAGAAAACATGTAACACAGTGATCAAGCCAGAAATGGAGATCTAATCTCAAGTTGGGAGACTTTACATTCACATTTTTTGGCATAAATGTAACATATGTAACAAATGTTTTGATTGGCATGATTTCCAAACATTCAACTTTAACAAATTCTGAGTAAAAGCCATCTTCTTTAGTGGCCTTTTTGGAAATGAAACAGTTTTTTGCAGCATCAAAGTCAAAGTAACAAGTTTTGATAATGTTTCTAATTTCTAATGTCACTAGCAAATACCTAATGTGCCTTAAACAAATATCCCAATCACCAATTAACTACCTATCATTGTCTTAACTGCAGCATAATCATAATCCACCTGTTAATCACTGAAAGGTCATAAAATTTCATTATCTGTGAGTGTCAAGTTAATGGACTGGAAATTGCTTACAAATTAACAAAGCACTGTCCCTCACTTAAATCTAGCTCACTTCAGACTTTTACACTGGTTTAATGGAAAACTTCTGAAAATATCAGAAAAAAATAGGTTCAAAATTGTCTTTGAATGCTATTTTCTGAAGCTGGATCTTTAACAATCTAAACAGCAAAGCAAGGAAAACTTCCTGAAAACAGGAAAACTGTCTAACCATGAGGAGGGTTACTGTGCAGCAGAGTACAGTAAAAAGAGTAGCTAATTCTAGGAACTCACAATCTGTATGGTAATTCTGAATGTACCAGACCATGAATTTTGAGAATTAAAAATCTTTTTAAACAAGTTCTACCTGTACTTTCAAACTAGATCGTTGGCTGCAATGCATCTTCCTCTGGACCTTTAAAAATCTAAACAGCAAAGCAAGAACTTCCTGAAAACAGGAAAACTGTCTTAACCATGAGGAGGTTTACTGTGCAGCAGAGTACAGTAAAAAGAGTAGCTAATTCTATAAACTCATAATCTGTATGGTAATTCTGAATGTAACGGACCATGAGTTTTGGGAATTAAAAATCTTTTTAAACAAGTTCTACCAGTACTTTCAAACTAGATCTTTGGCTGCAATGCATCTTCATCTAATTTCCTTATTTTTCATGCCATCCTTTTTACCAACCTCACATCTACTTCTCAGAACGTGCATCTTACCTGCTCACACTTACTACATCACAGATAATAAAACTCACCACATCTGGTGGTCCATATTTTTCCTTACAATTACTCTCCCTACAATACGGCAACTAGAAAAGTGCCTACAAATGAAAGTTCTCTGGAATATTTTACCATCATTGCTTGAACTTTCAATTACCAATAATAGTACCTACATTTAGCAAGCTTTCAAACACTCATTCCTTAACTTCAAAACATATTTCACAATTCAACTCCCCATTCCTAAGTAAAACTTTACCAATGACCCTTATCACCTTAACTGAGAGGTATAATTTCTTTCAGCACCCCATTAATGCAAAGAATTTATCAACTATAGCTGCCTAACACAACATAATGTTACTTCAGCTGAAACCTTCAGCCAATAAATAAATCTACTGTAACTTCCTATGCATGCTCAAATCATTCAACAGAACCCTTAAAGTACCAGTTACAGCAGCTTTCTTCCTCCCACATTTATATAAACAATAACAAAGTCCACAATTCTTCACTATTAACTCTATCATACACGTTTTATATTCATCATCATAAATATTCATGATATGATATATATACAAAGAAACCTCTTAAAAGAAACAAGGCATTCTCAAGGATTGTATGTTAAGCAAAAAATCCATTAAAAGGATCACTATGCCATGATGCCTATGGACATTCATTCCTAACAGTGTCAATATTTTGACTAGTAAATGCTACAGGATGGTTTGCTTTAGTAACAGTAATGGCTCTGTAGATATTATTTTAAGTGTTTTATATATAAAAAGAGGACACTGTCAATATAATACCATATGAAACTAAAATTAATTCACATTCACAAGTCTCTCAGAGCTTGCAGTGCTGCTGATCACTGTTGCCACACTTCAACAGCACACCTATAACTTCCTGGCCTGCTCACCATTCTCATTCTTTGTGTGGGGAAAATTCATTGCAAATCAGGATGTAGTGGACTGTATGGTCTTTTTATCCTCAATGGTAGGGGAAGCTAATCCAAGTAACGCATGCCTCACACTCAACTGCCTCAACCATGCATGATCACATACATCTTTAAGCCTATACTAATTACTTTCCTAGGCACCCTGGAAGTCTTACCAGTACTCACACTCGCAGGCCATTTTCCAGGCATGATGGATTTAATATGCTCTCTAAACACACATAAGAGATAGCTATAAAGGAAACTGACACAAATCATGGCATCTAGTACAAAAGAGGCCTAGAGACTATAAAGAAAAATGGCAGAGGATATACTCATTGGTTCTTTTCCTTCTACATTTGATGGACCACTTTTTCATTTTTTGTTTTTTACAGAAAATATATATAAACTATTTCTTTTTTTTCATACATATTCGCATTTTCCCGCGTTAGCGAGGTAGCGTTAAGAACAGAGGACTAAGCTTTAGAGGGAAAATCCTCACTTAGCCCCTTCTC
>JAYMFT010305033.1:0-10194 GCA_038088735.1 Panulirus argus | reverse complement strand
CGACTAAAAGGGGAGGGAGCGGGGGGCTGGAAATCCTCCCCTCCAGTTTCTGCTTTTCCTAAAAAGGAACAGAGAAGCAGCCAAGTGAGGATTTTCCCTCAAAGGCTTAGTCCTCTGTTCTTAACGCTACCTCGTAAATGCGGGAAAAGGCGAATATGTATGAAAAAAAAAATATATATACTGATGTTATTGATAATGGGATGCATAGCAAGATATCAAAATTCACTGATGATACAAAGCTGGGAAATAATTGCAAATGAACTTGAACATTTACAGCTTCAAAGTAACATAAGACAAATTAATGGACTGGGTTCACAGGTGGCAAGAGAATATCACATATCAGCAGAAAAAACATAAAGGCAAGCTACAGTATAAATTGTTGAATTATAAAAGGCAAATATGGAAAAAAGACTTGGGCATAAAAATCTCGATGACCTAAAGCCAAGTAAGTAGTGCAAAGAAGCTGTGAAAAGATTGGACAAAATTCTTGGATTCATAGGCAGGACCTTTGAATTTAAGTCTAAGGAAATCATCCTTACTATTTACAGTTCATTAGTTCATCCCCATCTTGAATATTGTTTTCAGTTATGGTCACCCTACCTACAATAAAAGGGAGAAAGAATGGAGAAAATGCAGCTTTGAGCTACCTGAGTCCTGTACTGAGAAGCAAATCCTGAGAGTCAATTACACAACTTAAATCTATTCATCTTAAAAAAGAGAGGGTTAAGAGGTAACTTAATAAAAGTATGCAAAATTATCAAAAGCACTGATAATCTTGAGCTATCCAGCTACTTAAAACTTAGATTCGTCTGATTTCCATCTTAATAATGGATACAGACAAAGGGACAAACATTTTACCTTAAATGAAGTGAATTACTTTTTCTTCAACATATAGAGTGATTTGCCAATTAGAGTGGTCGACAGCAGATCCACAGATATGTTTAAGAACAGACTTGGTAATTATTTCGCTACAAGTATGACTTACATAATTTGCGCCTCCTCAGTCACATTGGCAATTTTAATTATCTGTATGCCTTTCAACTTTGATCACACTAATCTCTGTTTCTGATATCTTTTACTATCCAAAACAGCCCTGAAAGGACCCACTGATCTGTTGCTATTTAAATTCCTTTGTAAAAGTAAACCAAATTATCAGAAAATTGGTAGTGTTTATGCTGTTAAATGTTGGTCATGTAAGAATGTTTACATTGGCCTGACTGGAAAACAGAAGGGAAGATGTTACGGGCATGGGCAGGCAGTGGGCAGAGATGACCACTGTATTGCTCTTGCTAAGCATTCTCATGAAAATGATCACCCTGTAGACCATAACAACCATCACATTGTACCCTTCATCAGATTATGCTACTTGTAATACTATTAACTCTGTCCTAATTGCTAATTTTAACAACATTAGCTTATCCCCAGATAACTTTAAAGAACATCCAATCATCTTCCCAATCATTTTGAAAGAACTATAATGACAGACTGGCATAGGAAAATTAACTTAACACATCTCTCTACCCAGGCCAACTGCCTTCGCCCACCCCACCACAACACCTCTTGAATGCACTTTAGCCCCTTAACCCCTACTTCCTTTAATGGTCGTATCTTAGTTTTACCTTGACATGGCAATGAGAGGGGTCTACAGGTCTGTGTGTGTGTGTGTTGAAACATTATGAATTGTATATACCTGATTAGGAGGATTTCTTTTGTGAAACATCTAGTATATTGTAGTTTCAATAAATCATCAGAACTCTAACTGAAGTATGAATATCCCTACATGGTAATCAACATCATGGACTAGTCTGATTGTCATTCATTCTTTTTTCATACCTGACTGCCATTTTCCGCATCAGCGAGGTAACGCCAGGAATAGACGAAGAAAGGCCGCACCCGTTCACATTCATTCTCTAACTGTCATGTATAACACATCGAAACCACAGTTCCCTACCCAAAACCAGGCCTCACAGACCTTTCTAAATTTTACCATGGATGCTTCACATGCTCTTGTTCAGTCCACTGACAGCACGTCGACCCCTCTATTTCAAATTGTTCCAATGCACTCTATCCCTGTCTTTCACCTTCCTGCATGTTCATGACCTAATTGCTCAAATTCCTTTTCACTCTATCCTTCCATCTCTAATTTAGTCTCCCCACTCTCCTTGTTCCCTCCACATCTGACACACACACACACACACACATTTCATCGTACTTGATCACTGTTTCCTGTGTTAGCAAGGTAGCATCAGGAACTGATGAAGAAAGGCCACATCCATTCTCTAGCACACATCCTGCAAGTCAGTAGGAGTTTTTTGTTAGGGAATGATGAGGCAGTTTCAGGTGTTTCTGGCAGTGCTCTTGAATGGTACATTCTGCAACACTTCTGAGGAGGGTGGGATAGGCTTGCTTCAATTGTCTTGCTGTGATGCCTGGATTAATCAATACTTGCCTCTTGATAATCTTGTCAGTAGCTGCTGAAGTCTTTCTGGGATGCCCTGGTACAGATTCATGAGTAGAAACTTCACATTGTGGGATGTTCTTGGCTTTTGCAACGCTACTGTATATGGCTGACATGCTCAACCTGTACACTTACAAATCTCCTTAACCGACATTTCTGCCTCCCTCACGAAACAGATGAAGAAAGACCCATCCACTCATGTACACACATATATACATATACGTACATATACATATTTATACTCGCTCGCCTTCATCCATTCCTGGCACCACCCCACCCCACAGGAAACAGCATCGCTACCCCCTGCATCAGCGAGGTAACATCGAGAATACAGTCTCACCAGACCCACTCACTCCAAAGGAGTCTACATTTCTCTGCCACTGGAAGTAGTACTGCTCTGAGCTGCTGATGCCTCTGAAAAGAGATAAAAAACAAACAGCAAAATATAACAGATGAAAACAGTGAAAAGGTTAATGTTGATTGGTAGAAGGAAGCCGACGTACAGACAGTTGACCAAAGCCATTACCTGTATATCCAATATTCTGCCAAATGATGGGCATTCATTGAAAAAAAAAAAAAAAAAATGTTAAGGTTAAACAGATGCTGAAATAAAATATTTGTTTCTTCATAAATTTTGAAATAAATGTTTACTACAAAAAAAATAAAGAAAACAACAAGCTGCCATAGCAGATCATTTATTGTTAATATTCTATTTCCACATTTACACTTAAAAAGATAATACAACTCTATAAACAAAAATCAAGGAAAAGAATGACAAAAACCAAAATAAGTAATGATCTGACATGTTGGTATGGCATGATGATATACAGAACACAGGGGTGGAACACCAAAGGGGAACGTGGTTGAGACCAAAGGTGAGGTAAAATTTTGTGTTATCAGTATTAGATTATGCCTATCATTAAACATCTGTAAAATGAAATACAGTTCATCCTCCAAACTTGAGGAGTATCGGGTGTACCTCTTCCAAAGATGTTACCTGTTCCTACAGAATGGAGCATGGAAAAATGACAGTGCTCAAAATTATCTGTTACACAACATAAAACCCACTCTTTGCCTCAACTAGAAGTTGGCATACAATACATCTATCAATGGTCTTGTATGAACATATGATGAATTTTGTTTCAGTAAATTTGAAGTAGCTGTTTTGAGAAAAGAATGTCATTCTACTACATTCTTGCACTCATCTCAGCAAACATATTAGTGACCTTACCCACTAACTTAAATACTCTTTTCTACTGCAAAAAAGCAGCAGCCACAATTCTTGATGGATCAATTTTTCCTTTTTTACATTAGTTTGTTAACTGTTTTCTTACCACTCTCAAAAAGCATCACAAGAAAGTAAGCTTACAATATCTGAAAGGGCTTTCTTTTCTTAAACCAGCAAAGAGGCACTGAGGATAATGTCGTACTGTTACAATAAAAGAAAACAGTCTACTTTCATGAAAAACAAAAATGATTATAGATACTAGTGATGAATTTTTCAAACAAAAGAAGAGGGAAGGAAACTGTCAAGTGTCAAGTAGCACACAGGAAATCTGAGCAATAATCTAGAAGAAAAGACTGAGTATGCTGATCAATGGAAGCATGCCAAAATGCTAAAGTTTACTGTCACCTCTCCTTACCTGGGCTCCATTGAACAGAAAATATTGATATTACTTTTTAAATAAAATTTCAAACAAAAAAAGAAACAAGTTGGAAGACAGGAAAGGTAACAGAAGGAAGCAGGGAGAGCACAAGAAGAAAGCGCTGGGAGCATACACTGTCATGAAAATATGCAAAATAAGGATACAAAATACACTCATGTCAATTGTGTAAACATAAAAATATGATATATACAGGAAAAAAAAAAAAAAAAAAAAAAAAAAAAAAAAAAAAAAAAAAAGATGTTATGTATTGCACTAAGTATGATGCATTTATGTTTTTGTGTGACATATTCATGATGTTCACATGGAATGTGCACCAAGGTATTATGTTTACACCCCCTTTACAGTTTGGAGCTACAAGCATTAAAAACACCCTTATGATTCATGGATGTAACACTAAAACTAACCTATCATGAAAAGATGAAAAAGTGTCTGCTCCCAAAATGAAGTCAAATGAAGGACCTATCATCCTGGCAATTTTTTACTAGAGGCATACTTCAGACTATTTACTACCTTTGTGAACTTTTCTTTTTGTAATTTACAGTTTTACTGTTTGAAATATAACACTAAAAAAATAAAGAAATATTTCTCTACAATGCAAATACTTCTTGAACAATGTTCCAACTTCAATGCACCATATATCAATGATAATGAATTTAATCTCTATACTATATTGAATGATTATCTATTTCTCTTTTTGTTAATTGCTTTACAACAAAAGAAGTAGGAAGAACTGGGGCTGGGATAGACAAGGGGGAGGGACACACAATAACTGGAATGTGCAAGTATACTTTTGACTGTTTACAGAACATGAGCAAAAATGATGTTTTGAACAATTTTGCTTTCATACATAATTACTTACGAAAACAGTCTCAAAAATGAGAAACTTTATATTCAAACTGGGGGTAAAAGGTCACCTTCAGGAAGCTGATTTTCTTAATGAAAACTTTACAGCATCTGCATTACCACCAGCACCACATACTAAAAGTGTAAAATGCAATTACATCATAACTCTATCAAGTTAGATTTACAAATATATTTGTAATATAAAAATGCATCACTATTTATGTTCACAGTACTATTTAAGACAATATGGCAATATTGCAGTTCGAAAGAACAGCAAGTAACTAGTAATACCTCCTCCCACCTCACCTTGTACCAATCCATCCAGATGTTCCTGTGAGCTATCACCACCCGACATTACTTTTTCCAGCATATACTGTTTATGCTCATTTTAATCATTGTTATAAGTATCTTTCTAATCTTAACAAAAAATTCATATTACAAACAGTAGCAAAGATTTTACTTGGCATTCTCCGCCTTTAGCCCTGACTTCGGCATTAAGTGGGACGGATAAGTGAGAGGTGACCACTTCCTAAAACTGGTGAGGAACTACTTCAGAAGTGACAACTATATTTTAATAACTAATCACTCACATTCAGTCTTTCTTAAAAAAAAAAAAAAAAAAAAAAAAAAAAAAAAAAAAAAAAAAAAAATCAATTTAACTCTTAGTACACTTCAGATATGACACTACAGTTCCTGGAATGTTATACAATAAAACAAAATGACAAAATAAGAATAAAGAAAGAGAAAGAGAGAAAAGCCTACCTAAGGCAAGAGGTCACAAGTCTTTCTGCAGGAATGCACTCCTCTGCCTTCACCAACCAGTCTCTGGTGTAAGGCTGGATGGGAAAGGATGTTAAACCCTAGTTGCTTCCACTAAGTATGTTATACTATCAATGATGTCAAAAACATGATGCTAATTTGACATTTTTATGTGAACTCATCACCAATGGCAACCCAATAATGGCCGTGCTCACTGATCTCATCACATAATATGCATATGGTTTTCAAACAGCAGGAAATAAATGGAAGTAATTTACCAAATATGAATGTTGATAATGGGACTACAAAGTATGAGCAGCCACCGCTGCATGACTACAAAAGGTACCTGTGCTGCAATGGTAGTTACAATGTAAAAAATTGGCTTCTTATAGATTTACCAAGGTCACAAATGGCTTACCTCAGTGTCACTTAAATATTACACATACTGTAATCCAACATACCTAATTCTAGGTCACATTATACCTGGAGCATTTTGTGTTTTCTTGAAGAAAAAACATTGAGCAGGTTCTCGTACTATCAAAATAGAAATGGTAGCTTTGGAAGCAACTGAGTCATAGTCCATTCATATTTTCAAAAATAGAATAAGCAAGAATGAGATATATCTTAACACTGCTTCAGACCCACCTAACAAAAGATTATACATGTTCATGTCTTTACAAGACTTATACACTTACTCATTTATTGTGACTGCCAGTAAAGCCTAATCATACATAGTGGCTTGACTACTGTTAGCCTTTTATATTATATAATTATCATCTCACAGCATCTCGGGTTCCTAACAACTACGGTAAGACAGCACCGAAATAAAACTTTAATGGGATGATGTGATAGGTCTGTGGTTTAAAAGGTTTTTATTACAAGAAATCCTGTTATGTGGACAGCTACTCTGCCCTCTGTATAACACTGCAATAAAAACTGATCTCCACTATGCTGAGATGAAAAATCAGTCTTTATGAAGTATTCAACAAAGTTCAGATGCGTCATTCATGACATTATATGACGTGTGCCTGGGATACACTCAAGGTAGTGAAGGATGATGATACCATGACATGAATTTGAGGTAGGATGACCAACTGATGAGGAGTGAGGGGAGCAAGGATGAGGTGGGTTTGTGAGGGGAAAACAAAAACTTGTCCATTAAATAAATGAGTGATATGAAGCTTATTTTCCTCATTTATACACAGTATATAAGAGATAACGGTAAGAATTTTTTAAATACCACTTTCAGAATATGTAAAGGTATGAATGCTTATGCAATAATGATGAATAAAAATAATAATAATGATTATGGGTTTTAGAACATTAGAATTTACATGATATAATATTATCAAAAACTGGCTACACATTTTTGAGGTTCAAAACACTAATCCCTGTTTTAGATTCAAAGTTGTAGTGGTTAAACGAGGTAAATATAAACTGGGCAAGAGCATCTCCAAAACAGGATCATCACTACTCTGATCCCCTTCATAATGACTGTGATTTCAGGTGAAAATTAAATTAGGCATGGAACATGAAATGGGCAGAAAAAGCTACTAGAAATGCTTACCAAGACTTATGTTCCCTCGTCATCATGCATTCAAGATTTTTCACAATGAAAGTAATTCAAAGGAGAGAAAAAGAAGCAAGAGCAATCTTAAAAATAGATGCATACTAAGGCTCGGATTTCCATTTCACAGTCCTTACAGAAATAATTAACAATTGGGAGAAGAAAGGCAAGGGTATAAAGTGTAAAAATAGTGTTGGAAAATGGAGGGAAGATCAACCAAAAGAGCACTGTTAGCACATCACTCATTCACTAAACAGGCCTTTGGTTGACACAACTTTCAGTATAAGTGATGAACCAATAAACTGAGCCTGAGATAATAGATCAATAAAGCTCTGATTAAGTGTGACACCAAAACAAGCCTCACAGGAATACTACTGCAGGACCTAATGCAATGATCGTAATACGTGCATAATGCTTGGTAATCACTACCAATTATCAGGGCCTTTGCTACTATGTACAGCACACACAAGCACACATTCAATGATGGTGAAGGAGACCTGGCTGTACTTCCTATGCCCTGGATTGTATATCAATTTATGGCAATTTCATTAGAAATTCACTAAATCAGTATATAATGGGATCTGCAGTTATACTTCTAAAAATATGGTACAACATAACCTTTCAATAAACTCTGGTTATAACTATTTGAACATATTAACACAACATATTCCACAGTATTCCACATGAGTCACCTAATACTATCTGTTAAATGTTTATTACCTAAACTTTAATCCTTAAATCATTGCAGTACTATCTATATCAGGTTATTTAAGGTGTCTTGACAGCTGTCCAGTAAAACAAGACTTTCAATATCTTTTAAGCTCATGAATAAGACTAATATCATTAACAAGAATATTCATCATGATAAATACTCTTCTACACGAGGTGACAGTGATGCTGACCCTAGGAAATTACCTATCATGGCTCACATGCACTTCAAATTAAAAACTAATAACTTTTATGAGAAATCAACATAAGGTCTATGATTGCTCCTCTCATCATAGGTATCAGCTGACATGGAGTCTGACCACTACACATCTTTCAGTTATCTTTATACTTTCTTTATGGAAAAAATAGAATGTGTTTGGGCATGTCTATGACAAATGGGCATCTAAAATTAATCTAACATGCATTAATATCATACACAAAAATACAGAACAACTGCACTTACATGACTTTCATTCATGTCACTGAGACATGCTCAAATGCTCAAACATTCATCTGAACCTAAAACTGAATTACCAACACTATTACTAAATCAAAGTTAATTTAGGTATAATGGGAGATGTGTCAACACATTGCAAATCAGTGCCGGTACTTACAAATACCACGATATTCCAGTGGGTCAATCCCTGAATGTTTGGATGTAATTCACACTTAACATGTACACTGATTCACCACTTACTTTCTGGAAAAAGTGACGCATTCAAAACTTAACACCACCGCAATGAACTCAACACATTCAATACGCATGACACAGGGCAACACGAGTATAAAAGTCTCCCTGTAACACACAGATAGTAATCACACTAGAGGAGGCAAACAAGTATACTGATATGGCCCATAGCTGCACAAAAGGATAAATATTCCTTTATAGTTAAGTAGTATGATCATTCAAACATGTCCCATAAGATGCTCAACAGGCATGCCCACATAATGTTTGTTCTTATTAGGCTGGAGAGGCAAAACCTACTGGAAATATATGCACCCAGTTCACATTAATATAAAACCATACAATCATATCTCAACTCTGGCACTTAACCAAAATTCTAATTACACAGGACATCACAGTTCTACTTTAAAATAAATTTGATTACATAAAAAAGTGCATATAAACAATCAACCTGATGTTCTGATAATAAGAATCCTGGTTTATTGAGTCCTGTATGGTTGAAATACTACTATCTGAACCTTGATTCAAATTCTCTGAGTTTGATAATTTGCTATACTGACAACTGCATACATGATGAATTCAATATATTTTTCTAATAAACATGATAGCCACAAAGAAGTGCATAGTCAAACCTTACTGTGAAGACTTTTGGAGTTTTCTGTTATTAAATGAGTTTGGAAATGTTAAAAATATAAGAAAATCTGTGCTACTGTACATCACCACAATCACGGAATATGTTTGGCTCAAGGTTATTTTTGATCTGTAAAATATAAAATCCTTAGCAGAATGTAAAATATGGGATACAACCTATGAACTTGAATTTCTCATGACACTTTATCCATTAAACATTAGGTACATGCATTTGACATTAGTTTAGTTGTGGAAAACTAATATAATCCTCATTAATGTCATTTCCACTTCACCTTTTTTGATAACTGGAGCAAGTCAGTTCTAAAGAAGCTGAAAATTATTTATATGTGAAATGTTTTCCTTATAACTCTTTCCTTTGCTAGGTAGGCTGAGTGACATTGGAATAGTGTTCGGCACAAAATTAAAACTTTATGAGTTAATGACCTCCTGAGTCAAGGAAATACAATCATACACATCACTTCGGCACCATTCTGCATTACCACCTCTCTGGGTTACTGAACAATCCCAGTAACGTTGGTCAATATTCTATCACCTTCCTGATTATCTTGGGCACCTTGTTACACTGTCAGAGCTGTCATAATCTAGCTTGTGGTGGCAGCTAACTCTGGGGACGTAGTGAGATAATCATCTGCTCTCTTGTGGTCGCTCAAGGCCTTGATTGTATACTGATCATGTGGTAATTCACTCTTCCTTCGTAGTAGTGGTTTCTCTTTATTACGCACCTTTTTTACTTGCTGCAAAATTTGAAATGTGAATATGCATTACAAAATATATATAGATTTTTTTTTCATACATATTCGCCTTTTCCCGCATTTGCGAGGTAGCGTAAAGAACAGAGGACTGAGCCTTTGAGGGA
>JAYMFT010305022.1:0-10194 GCA_038088735.1 Panulirus argus | reverse complement strand
CTCAACCACACTCTTTCTATTACCACACATCTCTCTTACCCTTACATTACTTACTTGATCAAACCATCTCACACCACGTTTTCCTTAGACCTTTCATTTCCAATATATCCACCCTCCCCCATACAACTTTATCTATAGCCCATGCCTCGCAACCATATAATATTGTTGGAACAATTATTCCTTCAAACATACCCATTTCTGCCTTCCGAGATAATGTTCTCTCCTTCTACACATTTTTCATCACTCCCAGAACCCTCGCCCCCTTCTCCACCCTATGACTCACTTCCGCTTCCATGGTTCCATTTGCTGCCAAGTGCACTCCCAGATATCTAAAACACCTCACTTCCTACAATTTTTTCCCATTCAAACTCACTCCCCAACTAACTCATCCCTCAATCCTGCTGAACCTAATAACCTTGCTCTTCTTCACATTTACTCTTAACTTTCTAGTTTCACACACTTTTCCAAACTCAGTCACCAACTTTTGCAATTTCTCACTCGAATCAGCCACTAGTGCTGTATCATCTGTGAACAGCAAGTGACTCACTTCCCATGCTCTCTCATCTCCAACAGACTTCATACTCGCCCCTTTCTCCAAAACTCCTGCATATACGTCCCTAACCACCCCATTCATATACAAATTAAACATCACACACCCCTTACACAAACCGACCTTCCCTGGGAACCAGTCACTCTCTTTTCTTCCTACTTGTATACATGCCTTACAACTTTGATACAAACTTCTCACTGCTTCCAGTAGTTTACCTCCCAAACCATATATTCTGAAGACCTTCCACAAAGCCTCTCTGTCAACCCTATCGTATGTCTTCTCCAGATGCATAAATGCTACATAGAAATCTATCTGTTTATCTAAGTATTTCTTGCATACATTCTTCAAAGCAAACACTTGATCCACGCATCCTCTTCTACTTCTAAAACCACACTGCTCCTCCCCAATCTGATATTCTATACATGCCTTCATTCTCAATCAGTACCCTCCCATACAATTTTCCAGGAATACTCAACAGACTTAAACGTCTATAGTTTGAACACTCACCTTTATCCCCTTTGCCTTTGTACAATGGCACTATACTTCCATTCTGCCAATCCTTAGGCACTTCACCATGACCCATACACACACTGAATATTCTTACCAACCAATCAACAACACAGTCACCCCCATTCTTAATAAATTTAACTGCAATACCATCTAATCCTGCCGCCTTGCCGCATTTCATCTTCCACAAGGCTTTCACCACCGCCTCTCTCTCCACCAAACCACTCTCCCTGACTCTCACTTCGCACACCACCCGAGAAATACACCCTATATCTGCGACTCTATCATTAACCACATTCAACAATCCCTCAAAATACTTGCTCCACCTCCTCTTCACTCCAACACTACCTGTTATCACTTCCCCCCTTGCCCCCTTCACTGATGTTCCCATTTGTTCTCTTATCTTATGCACATTATTTACCTCCTTCCAAAACATCTTTTTATTCTCCCTAAGGTTTAACGGCACTCTCTCACCCCAACTCTCATTTGCCCTCTTTTTCAACCTTTGCATCTTCCTCTTGACCTTCTGCCGCTTTCTCTTATACATCTCCCTGTCCTTTGCACTCCTTCCTTGTAAGTATCGTCCAAACGCCTCTCTCTTCTCTTTCACCAACAACTTTACTTCTTCATCCCACCACTCACTACCCTTCCGAATCTGCCCACCTCCAACCTTTCTCGCACCATATGCATCTCTTGCACTTGCCATCACTGCTTCCCTGTGGATGCGATGGAACCGAAGGGTAATGAACTGAAACTATAAGTTCTTGACACTCTCATTTATTTACAATAGACAGACAGACTAACATGAGAGAATCGGGTAGCATCCAATGCTCGTCACAAATCAGCAGGTACTACCGCTTGCCCAAGCAAAGCACATGCATGGCGGGAAAGCAGCAACGTTGCCACGGTACAACGTAACTTTGAAATCCAGCCAGCAGTCTTACAATGTGCAGCACCAATAACTGATATCTACACACCTCCCTCCCCCTTTACGCTTGTAGCACGGTCTTGAGTGGAACACTGACTCATTCAAGCAAGTCGGGGTGAACAACGAGGGGCATTGGGAGGGTTGAGTGATGGTTTTCTTTCCTGGCCAGAGCAAGGGGACACAGGGACTTAGGGGGAGGGGTCATCACTCGTAATAAACACTGGGCGTAGATGTCTTCGGTTTCTAAACCAAACACAACCACTAGGAAGGCGCACCTCATACTGTCTTGACCTGCATGGCCCATCATGATGCCAACCTTGTTCCATCATAGTGTAGTGGCGTCCTGAATTCTGACTCGCTGGCCGATGGTGAGCTTGGTTAGAGGGTGGCCATTGTGCGACTTGGTAGATGACAAAGGGCAAGGTCCACTTGAGCGTGAAGATGAGGCTGGAGATCCGGTCCGATTCGTCGTGGTAGACCTGCACATCTTAGCGAAGTGTCCCTGTTTCTGGCAGGCAGTGCACTGGGCATCATCAGTAAGGCATTTCTGGGTGCGGGGCCAATGACCTGTGCATCCGCAGTTAATGCAGGTGGCACCCGTGGCTGGGCACTGTCCGGAGTCGTGCCTCCGAGAGCAGTATTGACACGGGGGAACTCTTGGCTGATCGCTGGTCTGGAGAACGATGAGAAATCTTCTTCTGCAGGCGCTAGTTCCTCTTGTATGAAGATACTGCGCTGATCTGGCTAGGAGCAGATGCAATGACTAATGTAGTCGCTCGTGTAGAGCGGCAGCAGGTCTCAAAGTCTGCGAGGGTGGATGAGGGATGGAGAGGGATAAGGCGTTGTATGAAGTCTTCGTCCCTCATGCCCATCAAAATTACCATCTGCAATTGCCGTTCAGCGCAGGAAGTGGGGTAGCCAGTGCATAAATCAACTTCGTCGGCTAGATCCTAGAGATGTGCGTAGTAGTCTATAAATGATTCTCTCACTGCGTAAGGCTTCATTTCTAAGTCTGCAAAAGTGCCTCTGTAGGGCATCCAACACCTCTGTGAGAGAGTGATGTGCCGTGAGGGATGCCCAGTGTATGCATAAGCAGGCGCTGAACGTCTAGGGAGATGGAAGTCCTCAGGTGGATCAGCTGGGCGGTTTGATGCAAGCTGTCAAGTCCAACTAAGGCTGCATAGTCTTCAAAACAGAGCCTCCACTGGCGAAACTCTTGATACGTTGCATCTTGTTGTAGAAGAGGTGGGGGTGGATCGCAGGCTTGCTAGAAACCGTGGGTGTACGTACGTGTGGGGCTCCTGACGGCATGGTGTGCACTGCAAAGCCAGGGGGCTGGGGAGCAGGTATGACAGGAGGTGAGGGTGTGGTGTAAGGCTGCTGGGGCTGCTGAAATTGTGATGGTGCTGCCAGCTGCTCTGATAGCAATGTAAAAAGATCCATGAATCGCTCCATTTGATGTCTGAGAGTCTGCTCTTCTCGTCTCAGTCGAGCTTGCTCTTGTAAACTGGAAGTTTGAAGAAAATTTATATGATGCAATATGTCATTATTGTGGTTGCCTGTCCTATTGGGAGGCAGGGGAGGAGGAAGGGTGGGGCCGGTATTGTCATCAGCTGTGAGGAGATGCATGGATCCGTCATCTCCCTCTGGATCATCTGTCTGATCCGCTCCATTTTGATCCATGAAATCAAATAACTGTTCCTCTTGCTTAGCCATGTGAAGTTGGGTATCCTAGGAGAGCTTAGGATCTGTAGAGTGCCAGGGAAATGTCCAGTTCGCTGTAGGTAAATGCAAGAATGCACCAGGAGAAGTTGAAATAAAATGATAAAGTTGTTAGCGAGCGAGTGGAGGTGGTTGAGTGCGTACGTGTGTTGGGGTGATGGGCGGGGCTTAGTCAGCCAGAGCAATATGACGGCTGACTTGAGTGGACGGGCCACGAGCCTCTGAGCTGCGCCAAATTTTGAGCAGGGAGTTCGCGGCTCGCAATATCACAATGCACTGTAACACTGTAATGCACTGACACTCTAACACAGCACTGCACAAACACTGTAGAACTCCTGGAGACACTGCAGAGAGTATCCTGGGTCACTGAAAGAAATCTAACGTGCGAGGCGAAAGGTAAACACTGTGTAATGGCGGACTCCTGCTTGAATTTTGTAAGGTTGGGCCCGGCTGATTCAAGTCTCTGTCATGGGAGCGGCTACTTGTCACTGCGCCATGGATGTGCTGGAACTGAAGGTGATGAATTGAAACTGTAAGTTCTTCACACTCCTATTTATTACAATAGACATATAAACTAACGTGAGAGAATCGGATTGGATCCGGTGACGTCACTCCTCAGCGGGTACTGAAAACCCAAGCAACGCACACGCGTGACAGGAAGGCAGCAATTTTGCCACAGTACAATGTAACTTTGAAATCTAGCCAGCAGTTTTACAATGTGCAGCACCGATACTTGATAGCTACACAATTCCCTCTTGTAAACAACACACAATCATGATCATAAACAGTACTGCACTAAAAAATCAGCCACAAACCAAACTAACCCAACAAGAAAATAAAGAAAAACCCACTATGATACAGCTGTTCATCCCATTCACTGCAACTGTCCTGTATAAATGATTTCTTTCTACTTGCTATGGCTGTCTCACATGTGGCCAAGCACTATCAAAAATTTTATCCATATCACACAGCAGGGTTACCATGTGTATGTGTGGTATTTTTCCATTTGGCTGGCTCTGTACTGCTATAATGACAGACAAATTCATGCTGCCAGGACAGCTCATACAAAAACTGTTACATAGATTCAATGAACACCCCTGACTGAGACAGCGGTGCTGAAAATGGATGGACTGATATACAACTGGATGTGCAGGAAACCAAAAAGGTATGTTTTTATGGATGCAGTGCATAAGTAAAAAGAAGTACCTACATCTCATGACAAGTGGACATGGACTTCCATGAACAGTTCTCCACAACAATCTACTTCTGATTCAAATAACTCTGATCTGAAAAGTGCATGCTCAGCTACAGATGACTGTGAAGAACTGGATTATCTTCCAGAGTATGCAGAAAATGATCAGTATATCATTATGAAGGAGACCAACCACTACTTTAAGTACATACAGCACTTTTACCACAAAGTAGAAGCCTTGGGAAGTTCACTGCTGACTAGAGATGAAATACATCATCGTACATACCTCAGTGCTAGTCTTCAGCACAGAAACATAGGACAAATAAATACTGGATAACATATTAAGTGTGTGAGATGAAAATATCTGGCAAATCAGTGCTGCGAGATCCCTTTTTGCAATTATTGTAGTTGCCCCATTTTTCTAATAATATGAAAATTTTTCCTTGAGATAAGCAGCAGAAAGTACAAAAAAAAAAAAAAAAAAAAAAAGTGCACAGACAAGTCTTACATTGAGGACAAGTATCAAAGAATCCATAAAATTTAAACACCATGGATTTAAGTGAGAAAATATTTGTGCTGTGTGATGATGCAAGTAATTATATCTTAAAAAAGTTTTCTTATCCACAAAAACATAACAGGAGCATATGGTATGGTACTAGCAAATGAGAAACTAATGTCTGCATTACCAAACAAAAACAGCACTGAAGCAGTGTCATGGTATCATTGAGGCTTTCTTCTTATATATGATTTCCTTTGAAAAGAAAGGTAAAACAAGTGAAACAGTAAAAAGGCTACTGTAAAGGTAAAACAAGTGAAACAGTAAAAAGGCTACTGTAATGATGAGTATAATCAGGAAATGAAAACTATTGATAAATGTGACATTCTGATCAGTTCTATTGGGTGTGAGAAAACCTTCACAATGGTATATCGAGCAGTTCTTGCATTTGGTGGACATGTCACTGTTGAATACATACATCATAAACCTTGCTAAGTGTAGCAGTAAACCAACATCATCTGTGTCTGGTAAAGTATATGTACATCAAATGATAGCCAGGTATTACAAAGGCCTTGCTACACCGTGAGGTCATGCTGATTAATATCTAGGCCTGACTGGAAGGCACATCCCCAATGAAATATTACACTTACAAAAGACCTGTGTATTCACATATCATGCAAGGGCCAAGAAAATCTCAGAAAACATGATATATGTTTAATGTACTGTAATGTCCCTCTCTGCCTGCATCCATGTTTATGGGTGTATCATAAGCAGAGAGATTAATGAAGTGATGGTGTGTAGGTAACACATAATTATCTATAAGTGCATAAATAGAAATAAAAAATTAGCCCACATAATAACTTAGATACATATATAAATAAATGAACAGTGAATGTAGACAACAGAAATAAAACAGAAAACTGTAATGTAAACTATAATGTGAAGTTGTTTCTGATAAACAGTAAAGAGGGACAAGACATATATCTAGTTGCACCTCATGAAGGAGAGAGAAGGGAGAAAGAAGCACAGGATAGAAGAGTCAGTGGGTCCCTAAACAGAATAATGAAAGGAAGAGGTGTAAGGAAGTGAACAAAGGATTAATGGACTGCAGTCCTCTCGAACCTGACCTAAACAGCTGAAAAATGAACATGAAGTGAGTCAAAGAGCTCAAGAATCCAGGCTGTGAAAATGAACCATTTGAGAGGAGCATGTGGTATGACTAGATGGAATGAAGAGAGTTGTAAGGGGGATGTATGAGAGATTTGGTATTACAAGGAGTGCAATGAGAATGAACTGTGGAGTGGTAGAGGGGGTGAAAAAAGAAAGTTTCCCTAAACTTGGGGAATGACGCCAGCATCTACCACAATCCTGGTAAGCCATACCTCGCTCCGTTACAAAAGACGTCTTTATAAAGTGTGCAAAGCTTGTCACCTGTTAGGATAACGTGGCAATAATATGTCTACAAGAAACACTGATAACTTCAGTTCTAACAAGGTCACAGTAGAGGCCAAGCACCAACATGAGCCTATAGAGAACCTTAGCAATGTGCGAATGCAAACAGTGGGCTGTACCTAGGATGTATGTCAAGCGCATTGCACTGCATGTGAACAGTGCACATATAGGTCAACTTGACCGAGAGGATGTGGGTCACTGCTGAGCACAGAATGCCACATGACCAGACTCCCGTGCCCATACAGACCAAATTCAACGGAAGGACATGGCCTGTCATTAAGCAAGGACTCCCTCATGCCCAGACTCCCATGCAACTGGTCGTCTACAAAGATAAGATTATATTCTAAAGATGTGTTACCCGTTGAAGCTCCCTTAAATGAACTTTTAACACTGAAAGTGAGCAGAGCCACTAGTAAGCATTATGCTGTGTGAAGATATTACTGTGTATTGTCATCTTAAGTGCATTTTCATTAACTATTCCTTTGCACATCAGTTCATTGAAAGAGCTAGCTAACTTGTGAATAGTCTTAAGATGTGTTTTTGCCAAATTTTCCCATACACTTGAGAACTAGGGTATTTTAATTATCATTATGTAGATATCAAGTATCGCTGCTGCACAATGTAAGACTGCCGGCCGGATTTCAAAGTTACATTGTACCTTGGCAACGTTGCTGCTTTCCCGCCACGCATGCGCACTGTGTGGGCTTTCAGTACCCACTGAGGAGTGAAGAGCATCGGATGCTACCTGATGCTCTCACGTAAGTCTATCTGTCTATTGTAAACAAATGGGAGTGTCAAGAACTTACAGTTTCAATTCATCACCCTTCGGTTCCATCACATACATGGCGCAGTGACAAGTAGCCGCTTCCTTGACAGAGACTTCAATCAGCCGGGCCCAACGTTACAAATTTCGAGCAGGAGTCCGCCATTACGCAGCGTTTACCTCTCAGCTTGCACGTTGGATTTCTTTCAGCGACCGAGGATACTCTCTACAGTGTCTCCAGGAGTGCTACAGTGTTTGTGCAGTGCAGTGTTAGAGTGTCAGTGCGTGACAGTGTTAGAGTGCAGTGTGGTACTGCGAACCGTGAACTCCCTGCTCAGAATTTGGCATGGCTCAGAGACTCCATGACACATCTCTCCTCAAGCCAGCCACCATATTGCTCTGGCTGACTAAGCCCCGCGCACCACCGCAACAAACGTACGCACGCAGCCACCTCCACTCGCTTGCTCACAGCTTGATCATTTCACTTCAATTTCTCCTGGTGTATTTCTGCATTGACCTACAGCAAACTAGACATTTCCCTTTATAGATCCTAAGCTCTCCGAGGATACCCAACTTAACAAGGCTCAGCAAGAGGAACAGTCATTTCAGTTCCTGGATCTAAATGAAGCGGATCAAATAGATGACCCACAGGGAGACGACAGATCCACGTATCACCTCACAGTTGACGACAATACCGGCCCCACCCTTCCTCCTCCCCTGACTCCCAAGACAGGCGACCACAATAATGACATGTTGCATCTTATAAACTTTATCACACTTCCAGCTTACAAGAGCAAACTCGACAGAGACAAGACGAGCAGGCCTTCAGACATCAAATGGAGCAATTTACGGATCTTTTTACATTGATATTAGGACAGCTGGCAGCACCATCACAGTCTTAGCAACCCCAGCAGCCTTACACCACACCCACACCTCCTGTCATACCTGCTCCCCTACCCCCTGGCTTTACAGTGCACACCACACTGTCAGGAGCCCCACACATACATACACCCACGGTTTCTAGCAAGCCTAAGGTCTGTCCCCCTCCTCTTCTACAACAAGATGTAACGTTTCACGTGTTTCGCAAGTGGAGGCTCCGTTTTGAAGACTATGCAGCTTTAGTTGGACTTGACAGCTTGCATCAAACCACCCAGCTGATCCACCTGAGGACTTCCATCTCCCTGGACGTTCAGCGCCTGCTCACACGTACACTGGGCATCCCTCATGACACATCACTCTCCCTTACAGAGGTGTTGGGTGCCCTACAGAGGCACTTTCGCAGCCTCAGAAATGAAGCCTTACGCAGCAGGGACTTCTCCTGTAAACAAGCTGTGGGAGAATCATTTGTAGACTACTACGCATGTCTCAAGGATCTCGCCGACAAAATTGATTTATGCACTGGCAACCCCACTTCCTGCACTGAACAGCAATTGCAGATGGTAATTTTGATGGGCATGAGGGACGAAGACTTAATACAACACCTTATCCCCCTCCAACCCTCATTCACCCTCACAGACTTTGTGACCTGCTGCCACCCCTCCAACCCTCATTCACCCTTGCAGACTTTGTGACCTGCTGCCACTCTTACGAGTCCACATGAGCGACTGCATCAGTCATTGCATCTGCTCCTAGCCAGATCAGCACAGTATCTTCATACAAGAGGAACCAGCGCTTGCAAAAGACGACTTTTCATCGTTCTCCAGACCAGCATTCTCACCAGTCTACACACCAGCGATCAAACAACAGTGCCCCCTATCAATATTGCTCTCGCAGGCACAACTCCAGACAGTGTCGTTGCCCAGCCATGGGTGCCACTTGCATTAACTGCAGATGCACAGGTCATTGGCCCTGCAACCAGAAATGCCCTGCTAAGGATGCCCAGTGCACTGCCTGCCAGAAACAGGGACACTTCGCTAAGATGTGCATGTCTACCATGACGAATCGGACAGGGTCTCCAGCCTCATCTTCACGTTCAAGTGGACCCCGCCCTTTGTCATCTACCAAGTCACACACCGGCTCCCGTCTCAGATAACAAGTCCCCCATACCTGTCACTGTCTCCCTGTCCTTCGGTGACATCTCATCATGTCTCCAGCTAATCCCCGACACATGTGCAGACATCACAGTGATTGGCATTACACACTTGGATGCACTCCACATACCCCAGTCAAGACTTTCACTTCCACCCATGACGGACGTCTTAACAGCGGATGGATCCTCCATGACACCAACTGTGGTATGTTTCAAGGCGACACCGCCTCGGCAACAGGTCGTACCTAGCCACCATACATGTTCACGAGGGTATCTAGACCGTCCTCCTCTCCCTTGGACATTGCCGAGCCCTCGCCATAGTACCACCTGACTCCCCAAAGCCCATCCTCAAGGTTACATGTCAATAAATATGCCCAGATTCCTGCCTCTGCCATGACATCGCCCACAGCTGCCAAGGACTACTTTCCCTGCCACTTCAGCGACGTCCTCGTCTCCAAGGCGGATCTGCAGACTCTGCCGCTAAAGAAAATGGCAGGTCCTCCAATGCGGATCCACCTGAAACCTGGCGCTACACCTTTCGCTGTACATACGCCT
>JAYMFT010305011.1:0-10194 GCA_038088735.1 Panulirus argus | reverse complement strand
TCTGTAAATGCAAGAGTTTTGGAGAGAGGGGCAAGTATGCAGTCTGTTGGGGATGAGGGGGACTGGGAAGTGAGTCAGTTGTTGTTCACGGATGATACAGCAATGGTGGCTGATTTGAATGAGAAACTGCAAAAGCTGGTGACTGAGTTTGGAAAAGTGTGTGAAAGAACCTATGAGTCACTTCTACTTCCATGGTTCCATTCGCTGCCAAGTCCACTTCCAGATATCTAAGATACTTCAATTCCTTCAACTTTTGCCCATTCACACTTACATCCCAATTAATTTGGCCCTCAACCCTGTTGAACCTACAAAACCTTGCTTTTATTGACATTTATTCTCAACTTTCTCCTTTCACACTCTTCCAAACTCAGTCACCAACTTCTGCAATTTCTCACTTGAATCAGGCACTAGTACTTATCAACAGCAAACAACAACTGACTCACTTCCCAAGTCCTTTCATCCCCAACAGACTGTATACTCACCCCTCTCTCCAAAACTCTTGCATTTCCCTCCCTAACAACCCCAACCATAAACAAATTAAACAACCATGGTGACATCACACACCCCTGCAACAGACCAACCTTCACATGGAACCATTCACTCTCCTCTCTTCCTAATTTTAAACACTCCTTACACCCTCGATAAAAACTTCTCACTGCTTCTAGCAGCTTATCTCCCACTCCATATATTCTTAAGACCTTCCATACAGCATCTCTATTAACCCTATCATATGCCTTCTCCACATCCATAAATGCCACATAAAAATTTATTTGTTTTTCTAAGTATTTCTCACACACATCCTTCACAGCAAACACATGATCCACACATCCTCTACCACATCTGAAACCACACTGCTCCTCCCCAGTCTGATACTTTGTACATGCCTTCACCCTCTCAATCAATACCCTCCAATAGTTTTCCAGGAATACTCAACAAACTTATGCCTCTGTAGCTTGAACACTCACCTATATCCCCTTTGCCTCTGTACCATGGCACTATACATGCATTCAGCAGTTCCTCAAGGCACTTCACCATGATCCATACAAATGCTGAATATCTTTACCAACCCATCAACAACATCAATTGCAATGTGTGTGTGTGTGTGTGTGCATATATGTATATATATGTGTGTGTGAGTGGATGTGTCTTTCTTCATCTGTTTCCTGGCAACACAGAAAACAGTGATCAAGTATGAAAAAAATACACAGGCAATTCCAAACTCAACCTACTCAATAATAACTCTGCTATTGAAAAGTCACCTTTGGCAAGGCTTTATCATTGGGAATACATTCTCACTGAAGGACTTCTCACTCTCTGATACTGATACTGGAAGCAGTACAGTCTTGAGCAGCAGGAGCTTTAGGAAAGTTCTGGGAAACAATAGATCTCTTTCATAGATATGGACCTGGGGTCACTATAAATAAATAGATTAATGAGTAAAGTTAATTCAAGGTTTCTATAAAGACTTACTGATACAAAAACTTCCCAATGCATTTTACCTTTTCAATATAGGAGTTTCAATTTACAATTAATAAACACCTAATACATTTATAATGAATAAATTCATAATGGATCTCTTTACTAACCTTCCCCTTTCTGAGCAGATGCAGTCTCAAGAACAAGTTGCTCCTTGTCTGAATTCCATACATGAAGTTGAGGGATAGAGAGTCTTTCAACCTGCATACTGTTTTCTGGTACATTCTCCAATCTGATTTCAAATGCTGCAACATCACTGATATTTTTTTCTGATTGTTGTGAAGGCTGGCAACAAAAGCCCTGCTCCTGAGATAAGGTTTCTTTCAGTTCCAGTTTTCTCAAGGAGTGTGAAGCTTCCCGTGGAGTGGAAGGAACTTTATTCTCTTCACTAAGTTCTTTCTGGCTTAATGAGCAAGAGATAGATGGCACATCTTTTTGACTTCCATAAAGATTTGGTAGTTGACTCTGGACTGTGTCTGGTATATTCTTTACACTGCCATATAGATTTGGTAATGAAACTCCACTTTCACTTGAAATATTCATTTTATCTGTTGAATATCCAAATTGTGACGAACCAGAAGTGACCTGTGGTGTACTACATCCTGGCTGGTTTATATCTTTATTTTTCCCTAAGTTCCCTAGTACATCATTCAATTTTCCTGGTGGAGGATCAAAGGAAGTACATCTTGAATTAATTGGTTGGTATGATGACTTGACAGCTTCTGGTATACTGTCATCTGAAACATTCCACTTAGCATCCTTAATCCTTTTACAAAAAAGATTTTCAACAAAGCCAGAGGAGGCTGGTACATGGGCCTTAGGAACAACCTTTTTCATCACAGGTTTTGGTTTAACTCTTGGTCTATCCAAAGTTCTAAGTCTTGCAAGTGAGCTGACTAGACCTGGGTGTGATACTATTTGTGTCTCATATTTGCTCAGTGAAGATTCGCCCTTAATTGCATCATTCATTTCCTCAGAATCACTGCCAACAATTCTGCTCTGTACTGTACTCTCATTCATAGTTAATACTTTATCACTTAGGCTCTCACACTGGTTTTCTACTTCAAGCACATTTTCACTGTCTTCAGTATCACTAGAATCAAACTCTGGCAGCAAACATCTTATCTTCCCTTTCTCTTGAGAATACATAGGTGTTTCAAGTCCTTGACTTTCATGATGCTCCTCAGATGTTTCAAAAGCTTGACAATGGTATTTTTCAGGTGCTTTTGAAAAACTCTTCTTCCTTTGTCGTTTGGATGCACTTTGGGGGGCAGTATCAAGAAGTATTGCAGTACGTTTATTTTCCTGTATCTTCATGTGATTTACACTTAATCTAGACGCTATTTCAAATACATTCTTTTTTCTGCGGACAACAGAATCACTTTTACTATCATTACTAATCACTTTAACTTGTTTTGCTTTATTGCTTTTTATGCTGTTTTTGTCTTTTACTGCTTCCCCATCACTACTTGTTTCCCAACTAACAATGGAGCTTTCAGGTTCAGGTGCAATTTCAGAAATCATACTTGTACTTTGACAGTGCTTTAAATCTAACTGCTTTACACCATGCTGAGAGTCTGCATTGTACTGGACACTCTTTAGACTAATATCACTATCCGACATAAGAGCCTGTGTTTTTCTTTCCATCATATCTTTGGATTCTGTCTCTGAACAAAATTTTTTTGTGGCTCTAAATAATTCAGATTTCTTTTTCACAAGAAAATTCCTCTTTCTTGTCTTGGTTAAGATGTTTGATGTCCCAGTTTCTGAATCATCAGTTTCACTTGTTACAAAGCATGACCTACGTTTTCCCTTGCAACGTTTAATTCTTTCCTGAGCGCCTGAGGAGATATCAGAATCTGAAGAATCTATGTGGTTTTTCTTCCCAAAGAAGTTTCGTTTAATGCAAACATCAGTTTCAGCCAATAATGGCTTGGTTAAAGTTCTCTTTTGAGGAAAAGAACTCCCATGTGTACTGACTGATGATTTTCTTACATAATAATTATTAGTAGTTTTGGACAGGGTATTTTCTTTTCTACAGCTGTCCTGACTACTGGAAGAGAAGTTTGGAGAACTACTCCTATCATCACTGCTTTCTGATTTCCTTCTTATGCTTCTACTGAACTCAACATTTGTCTTGCTAAATTTTAATCTCCCTCTGCTGTTTCTGGAATCTTCTTGAAATTCTTTCCTTCTTCTGTTTCTGTACTTTGGTCCATTATGTACTGGAGATGTTTCTTCTCGACAACTGCTAGAGTTTATATTGCTACTACTTTCACTTCCAAACAATGACCTTTGTAAGGCTTTTCTCTCAAAAGTACATGATTCAACATTGTTCTGACTTCTAGCAACTCTTTTCCTAATTTCATCAGATTGAGGCAAGGACCTTCTACCTAAGTCTTTCCGTTTTACCGTTTGTCTCTCATCAGGAGAATTATTCCTTTTCCCACTTTCTCTTTTCATGCTTTTAAGGTTCCTCTTAATACTTTCTCTCTTCATGCTTCTATGATCAGTGACATCTGTATTCATGCCCATATGATCATGATCTGCTAGATTAAGCAAAGAAGATAGGTGATCATCAGTGGTCTCTAACAGATGGTCCTTGGGCCTAAGCATGTTTGCCTCTGCCAATGATACTTTCATTTTTTTTTGTGCCCTTAGTTTACGATTTTCAAGTGAGAATACATTATATGTCTGAGTACTGTACAAATCTGCAACCACACATGTGAGTTTGCTCCTCTGGAAGAATTTAATGTTCTTTTCAACATGAACCTTTGCAGGTATCTGTAATTTTGGCCCCCAGTTAAATAATATCCTTCCTGGCTGATTGCTAACAGCATTCAATGTTTTCATTGCTCTACCAACCTTTGAAGGTAACTCAGGAAACTCCTTCCTAGTATCAACTGTTATAGCTTCTGTTTTATCTTTAAAATCTTGAATGAGTGATTCTTTGCATACTGAAGACTGTTTATTCTCTTTTTCCTTATCATTCATTATCTGAAGCTTGTCTCTATCACTTTGTGATTCAAGATTTTCTTCAGCGAACTGATCACTTTTCTTTTTGTAAGCATGAAACTTTTCTAAAAATTTTTCTTGGTTAATTAACTTTTTTTTCTCCAGTTCAGCAATTCTCCTGCTACTTCTTCGACGCACTCTCATCTGACAGGAACCTTCCGTTTCACTGTCACAAGCATAAGTGTCATAAATATCAGCAGTGAAGGAATTCACAGGTGCAGTTTCATCCTCTGTGGCTTCACTTACACTAATTTTACATATCCTTGGTGTTCTCTTACTGTCATCACATGATTTTTCTTTGTTTATGTCATCACCTATGAGAGATTCATTTGTTAATAAGACATCAGCAGCAAGAGTTGCAGCTTTTAATTTCGTTTTCTGTGGTAAGGCACAGCTGCTTTGTTGCTCCTTATCAGTTAAAGTGGAAAGTTCTGCAGGATCATATGCATTTATGGAACCAACGTTTTTTGGGAATATCTTACTTTTATACTCAAGATCGTCATCTCTGACTTTCTCAACTATTATTTCATTATCAGTTGTGTCTGTTGGTTCAAGTTTGGAATTGTTACAGACAACTGCAACTATGAAATCTTTTTCCTTTGTATATAATGATTCATCATTTCTACTTGGCAAAATTTGATTAGTAAAATCTTTTTCAGAATCATACTCACAAAGTTTTACATTTGTACTAGAAATATTTGTCTTATTTGTTTCCTTCCTAAAACTGGAATCTTTATTTCTGTACTTTGTAGAAGCTTTATCTATGTGCAGACTTTTGTCTTGTGCCTCCTTGTCACTGTCTTCATTCTCTGGTCTAAAGCTTCCTATCACTGTCATTTCTTTCATGTTTACACCACTCATTATCCTCTTCTCTAGAACATCCACTTCATTCATTTCTCTTTTATCTTCTACATTGCTTCCACCTGCAAAATAAGGTGAATCAAGCAAAATCCTTGTTGTTCTTGACTTTTTTCTTTCTTTCTTATTGTGATCAGCCTTTATCTTTTCCTTTGAAGCAAGACTACTAATATTACTACCCTGACAATCTACATTTTCTTCTTCAGAACTTGAAGTATCACTATCCTTAATGCCAACAGAGGAAGGTTCACCTCCAGGTTTATCCTGAACATCTAACCCTATTGAATTTTTAGGCACAGTCATATTTTGTAGCTTATCTCCAGTAAACAAATCAGATCCATCTTTGCTATCCATCACAACCAAGTCATCAAAATTCTGAGGACTACAAAATCCAGGATTTTCAAGCAAGGTTCTACCATTCTTTGAGGCTGATGTTGACAAAGGTTGTTGTTGCTGTTGCTTCTTACTATTTTGTCTGCTACCCTGATCAGGACATGATGAACTCTCCTTATGTATTACATCAACAACTGAGTTTTCATTACTCTCATTATCCACTTTAAGTACCATTATTTCTTTACTGCCTACTTGATCTTCATTAATATCATCTGAATTTTCAGTATATCTTTCACTGTGGCCTTCATTAGATAAAGGCACAATCTGACTTTCTTTATCTTCACAAAGAGTGCCTGCAGCTTCAGTGCTAGTTCTACAACTCTCTTTACTAAACATAAGCTTAGTATGATTTGATCGTTTTTCATTTTCAGTGCTAACACCAACATGGGTTCTACAGTCTCCTTTCACAGACATAGGCCCAACATCTTTCTCTGGTTCTGCCTCAGTCTGATTAGGTAATATCAGACCAATTAATTTTATGTCTTCCTTGGAACCACCTAGATTGCTACTTTCCTTACTATCTATCATATGATGTTTAGTTTTTAAAGTTTCTGCGAGTTTTACCTTTTCTATCTCTAACGTATTATCCTCAGCCAAAGACTTCACTTTCTTATCTTCTTCCTTCTTCAACATATCTTTTGTTACTCTGATGGATGATACAGATTCATGCTCATCCACTTCAGATGAGTCATTCACAACATTATAAATATGTCTGAGCTCTTGGAGTCTAGGTTTGTTGGGTTTGGTACAGACATTCCCAGGTTCTACTACCTGACCAATACTATTATCATTACTATAATCACATTCTTTAGAAACAGGATCTGACTCTATATCACTCTGTTCTTTAAATTTATCTCTTTCAGAGAGAATACATGGAATACTATCATACAAACATATCTCTTCTGTAAGACTGACTGACTTCAGAGGGTTTTCATTTATGGTTCCTTTGTGTCTAGATAGATTATCATATCTAGCAATCTGATTCTTATCACTTGCACTTTTGGTTGTTAAGTGATCATCTTGCTGCCTATCATTATCATCACTTGATCTATTGTGTTTAATGCATCTAATCTCAGCATTACTAATTATAGTGTTAATAGAGCAACTGTCATTAGATCTTAGATTTGATTGTTCATAAATCTGTTCAATAAGCTGATCTCTACTTGAAAGAATTCCTTGATCATCAGCTGATGAATTCATCCCATTAATATGGATGGCAACCTCTACTGATCTTTCTTTCTTAATTCCAACTAAATAATCTGCAGATCCTGATCCTTTATCTTTACAGGTACTAGCATCCTTTCTTATGGGGTCTTCAGCACTTATGCTACTACTGGGAGGGGTATTAACCTGGTCATCAATATCAACAGAGAAACTCTGAGAAGACTTAAAATTATTCCTAAATCTTTGAAGTAACTGAGTACTTTTATCTGTTTGCAATGTTTCCTCTTCATCAGAGACATCCGAATCTGTTATGCCTAAATCTTCAAGCATACTGTCTACTTTCTCTCCATTAGTGTCTGCAACTGAGAAGCCTTGAGATAGCTGAGATACAAGTGTCTTAGGTACATCATGACTTGTATCATCAGATGAATCACTTACTGGGCCAATAATATCATCATCCTCATATATATCTGTGTGTCTCTCTTGAGCTTTATCAACATTCCTTCCTCTTCTATCCCTATGTTTCTCCTCAGAAAGTAGTGAGTCTTCTGAGTCCTGCATGCAAAATGAACTATCTAAACAATCTAACTTGTCATGTGGCTTCATATCATTCAAAATCTGCCTGATGATATCCTCTCCACTATCAACTTCTTCACTTAAGTTGGTACTATCATTTTTGCTATCTAATTGTAGCTCTTCCACAGTATGGGTCATGGTGTTATCTCCAGCTTGATTTTGGGTCAAATCATCAGAAGAGTCTTTGTTAACATTTCCAATATCTAATCTGATCACTTTCTTTTCACATGGATTTTCACAGCTAGCTGAGATATAACTAGTTTTATCTACATCATTATGGTCTTCAAGCTTTGCTTCATATGCAATACACCTTTCCTTTCCACAAGGTTTTTTGTTGATTTCACAATCATTCTGTGCTCCAGAAATATCATTACCACTGTCACTTTCATTATCTTCAGGATACAATACAGATGATACTGCTGACAACTGCTTTTGTTCTTTTGTACTTCTTCCTTGTCCGACAGGATGTTTGTTTGTAAACTCATGATGTGCAACATTTTCTTCTACAGAATCATGTTTCACAACCTCTGAGGGAGCCTTAGCACAATTAGTTCTCTTAGAATTAACAGACTCATTCAGTTTCTGTTCTAGCTCTTGTTTCACACTAGATACCTTTGTTCTGGTCAAACCTTCTGATTCTACTTCCATTTTCTGTTCATCCTGATCACACACCCTATCTCTTCCTTTATTTCCAATCTCATTATCAGAAATATCCTGTATCAAATCTTCAAGCTGTTTGGCTTCCTTAGCCAGTACCTTCTTTCTGCTATTTTTTACCATGTTATCATCTTCATCTTCAAATAGCTCATCACCTAATCCTACATCAAAATCATCCAGCCAACTTTCTAAAGATGGCAAAGCAGCCATTTCAACAGCATTCTTCTTACACCTTTTCTCCTGCTTCCTCTGGAATGCCTGGTACTGAGACTGAAGGATACTTTCACTCACTTCCAAGAGTGACTGCAGTCGATACCATACAGCAGATGTCAGACCTCCTGGTAAACAACCTATCAGGAAAGAAAGATATACGTAAGTTTGACAAAAGTAAATATGTCTGAAACTAGAGGCAGAGGTTTGTAATAAATGTCTCCTGTTACTGTTACCCAGCACCTGTCACATGCTCCAAGAACACAGTAATCCCTTTTTGAACCTGCCTTGTTACAGTCCTGGGAGGAGTGACAGCAAAATAGTTAAAAATATTCATGTTGTATTGGCAAAGTGATCCTGGAACATGGATTCTTTAAGGAAAGTTATCTTCATATATACACCAGTAGTCATAGGTAGGAACATTTAAGCAGGAGCATTAGGTAGAAACATTAGTGGATAGCAGGCAGGAGCATTAGATAGACACATAAGGTAGTAGGAGTGAGTAGGAACATTAGGTAGGAGCCTCTTCAAACACTGTACTAGAGTTGCCCTCAGTCAGTGGCCTGTTAAGGGTGAGGCACTAAGGCTATGAAGCAGCACTAGAGTCCACCAGTTATGGAGACTCTATTGCCATGGCCACCCCCTTGAGAGAGTTCCAGTTGGATCGGGCATCAGAGATATAGATAGATAGATACATATACACCAGAAACATAATGAAACTTGATTGTACTGCATCTTAGGAATCATTATGGAAAGACTGCACTTCTAAAGTTATAAAAACACAAGTAAAGTCCTTTCTTTTTCTTTCATATTAGTTTGATGAGGTAGTGCCAGAAACAGACAAATAAAAGATGTCATTCGCAAGCATCCATTCTCTAGCTGTTATGCATAATGCACCAAAACCACAGCTCCCTATCCACAACCTGGCTACTTCATATGTCCTAGCTCAGTCTATTGACAGCATATCACCCCTTGGATATCTCACCACTCTAATTCAATGTTCCATGCATGCCTATCACTCTCCTGCATGTTCAGGCTCCAAACATTCAAAATCTTATTCATTCCACCCTTCCATCCCCAAATAGGTCTCCCACTTCTCCACTCCATTTCTCACACATACTGTATATCCTCTCTCAACCTCTCCTCATTCAATTTCTCAATTAACCAAAACCCTCTTCAACTCTGTCAACCGCATACTTCTTATTACCACACCTCTCTCTTATCTTATCATTACTCACTCAAACAACCTTCCTCACACCACATAATTCTCTCAAACATTTTATTTCTAACAAATTCACCTCTTGTATACATTCTCATCAATATCCCATGCCTCGCATCCATACAACATCACTGGGACTACTATATCTCCAAACAAGCCCATTTTTGCCCTCCCAGATAGATACCTCCCTTTCCACACATTTTCAGTATTCCTGAAACCTTCAGCCTCTCACTTCCCCCACAGTTCAATTTGCTGTTAAGTGCACTCCCAGGAGTCTAAAACACCCCACTCCCTCCAAGTTTTCTCCATCTTAAATCATACACCAACAAACCAGTCTCTTTGTACAGTTAACCCTAATAAACTTGCTTTAATGAAAGATGGCCCTTAGTGATATAAATACCAGATATAAAGTCTGACTGTACTATTTCTAAGGTTTTTCGGTGAGAGTGGGAGTAGGAAGACATCAGTTTTGAAATCAAGTGCCAAGAGTGTTTCCACTCTCAGAAATACAAAATCTTAAAGTGTATTATGAATTATTGTAAAATGTTATTTTTTTTCATACATATTTGCCTTTTCCCGCATTAGCGAGGTAGCGTTAAGAACAGAGGACTGAGCCTTAGAGGGAA
>JAYMFT010305010.1:0-23657 GCA_038088735.1 Panulirus argus | reverse complement strand
GCCCAACAGTTCTATGGTCTCAACGCTCAGATCGGAGTCGTCAATGGAAATGGCAACGGGTATTCCAACGGCATCGTAAATGGCATTGTTAATGGCAATGGGATTCTTGGTGTTAGAGGAAATGGAAATGGTTTAATCAACGGTAATGGAGCGGTTAATGGCAACGGATACTCTAATGGCAACGGTTATTTTAACGGCAACGGTAATGGCAATGGATATTCTAATGGTATAACAAATGGAAACGGTGTGGTTAATGGGAATGGATTCGTCAATGGCAACGGCTTTGTTAATGGAAACGGAAATGGAAATGGTCTCATAAATGGTATCAACGGAAATGGAAATGGTCTCATAAATGGTATCAACGGAAATGGAAATGGTCTCATAAATGGCATCAACGGAAATGGAAATGGTCTCATAAATGGTATCAACGGAAATGGATATTCTAATGGTTTTGTTAACGGAAACGGAAACGGCCTAAGGAATGGTAATGGCATTAACGGAAATGGATACAGAAACGGGAACGGCAATGGTTTTACCAATGGTAATGGCAACGGGCTCACACCTGCACTCAACGGCTTGTACCAGACGCCCAACTTCTGAACGACGTGACCCACACATCAGCCTCAACCCCAACACCGTATCAGCCTCTTGAGGGTTAGCATATAAGCCCTGCTGCATTTCAAGATGATTCGTTGAATGATGCAGGGGACGTATGATTCTTTCTCCCTCAGTCCGCAGTTAAAAAGATAAAAGAATCTTGTGAGTTTTATCCCGCAACGTGAATACTTGTGTTGACGTATTTACTACAATGTGCCTATTTACTATATCAACGAATGAAATCTTCCAATACACCTTTTATTATCTTTTTCTATTACAGAGAAATGAAGATATTTTCGGCACAGTGCTAGTGCGTCTTGTTATGGCAAAATATTTTTCCCTTTGGCTTGAGTTTTCTTTTTACTTATTTCGCTGATTTTCTGTTTTTTAATTGAAGTTGATTACAGATATTTTATAGATTTTAGGCAATCAAAAACAAAAGATCAATGTGTCTCTATCAAAGAACTCTGTACCTGAATTAGATTTCATTTCAATTAGTGTTGTAAATCTGGACTACAGTCTTCACTGCGTAGCTTGGAGAGTATTTCTTCTCATGTGTATTTCAAACTAAGTTGTACATGCTTGTACACGGCTATATCTACACCTGTCTATTACATATCATTGTAACAGGAGTGCAATATAATAATGATTACATCCATTCTTTCTTATTAGACCTGACTGATTTGCTTGATGTTTCTAAAGATTAATGGACTCCAGAATAACAGAAACCTAATTTCGCTTTTTGTATAGAATGTTCGTTTCACAATTCAAGGCTTTCCTTAAGCCGTTTATATGTATAGCTTGAATGGTTTCTTTTCTAACAGACAATAAAGAGTGATATAAAAGACTGAAATGTCTTAAGAAGCTTTGCTAACAGGAAGGCTCTTATATCTTCCTGCTTAAAGTGAAGTTAAACGCAAAAGCCTCTCACATGCATAATTTCGATCTATTTTCTGGATACGAAGAAGGTTGTAGACTATTTACCGTTACTAAACTGTTGTCAGATAGTAATGAGATAAAAGCTATCCCAATGAAGGTTAAACCCTATCTAGGTTACAAGTCAGATTCACACACGGTGACTAATAGACAAAGGAAAAACAACCAGAACGCAAAAAATGGTGAACAGAAAATCGCCCGAAGTGGATGATCTGTCTAGTGTTACTCTGTAAACAAAGACAGAGTAACACTAGACAGATCATCCACTGGAAGTACAATCTTAGCAAAGAAATTCTCACTCCAGAGGATTCCGCATTTCCCTGCTCCTCAAGTATAAAAGTCTTGTGCTGCTTGAGCCTTTTAGAAAGAGGTCCTAGGTAACACCAGGACTTTTTCTTAGAAATTGGTCCTGGGACAATCATATAAAAACAAAAGATATTAATAATATATACCTAATTTTCCTCCTAGCCCTAGCGAGGAAGTATCTGGAATAAACGAACAATAGCCATATTTGCACACGCTTATTGTCTAGCTTTCACGTACAATGCAACCAGACAAGAGCCCACTATTCATAGCCAAGCCCCACGGAACTCTCTATGGTTTATCTGAAATATCTCATCTGCCCTAGTTCGTTCCAATAACAGCACATCCTCTTCTAACTAGAGCCAACTCTCCACAGCCAAGCCCCGTGGAAGTCTTCATGTGTTTTCTTGACCGCTTTATCTGCTCTGGTTCAGCCTTTTGACAGCACGTTTCCCTCCACTTGTCACAAAGGTCCAGTCTTTTCTGTCAGAAGCGCGCTTCTCGATCTCTTGATAAATATCAGTGTTACGAGGCTTTGCTTCATTCGGAGCCAGAACATGTAGGTTTCTTTAATCAATCATTGCAACCGCTTAGCTCTTTGTTTCATCCTGGTTATATGTGTGTGTGTGTGTGTGTGTGTGTGTGTGTGTGAAGAGAGTAAGGTGCGTGTGCGTATAAGGAAAAGAGGAAGGTGATTTGTCCCAGGTGAAGATGGGTCTGTGGCAGGTGTCTGTGATGGGTACTCCATTCGTTGATGGTGGAGGTGAGGGGTGTAGACGCGACGGTTTGGGGGAGAGTGGCATGTCTTTAGTCTGTTCGGTTTCAGTAACTATTTCTGTTCAGTTTCTGTTTGCTGATGACGCGATGCTGGTGGCAGATTCGAGTAAGAATCTGAAAAGGCTGGTATCTAAGTTTTGATGGAAAGAACATGAAGAAAGTGCAGTGTTGTAGATACATAAACGTGTACAGGGCAGCGAATGGGAACTTGTGAGATGGAGTGAACCATAAGGTGTGTGAGAGAGAGAAGGTCCTGAGCGCACTGAGGAATGTGTGATGGTGATGTGTGGATGCTAGGCGTAGTCTTCAGATAACATCGTACGGAATAGTGGTGGATGTGTTGGATATAGAATGTCTGAAGACAGCATGCGGTGTTAGGAGCGTTGATCAAACAAGAAATGATAGAGTGAGAGAGAGGTGTGGTAGTAGGAGGAGCGAGAAGAGAGAGCTAAAGAGAATGTGCTGAAATGGTATGCACATATGGAGAGGATGAGTGAGGAGAGGCTGACTAAGAGGGCATACATGTCGGAAGTAGAAGGAACAAGGAAAAGGGGGAACCGAGGAGTTGGTAGAAGGGTGTAGTGAATGAGGTTTTGAGTGTTCGGCTTTGAACTTGCAGGAGGGTGTAAGACGTGCATTGGTTAGAGAGAATTGGAGCGATGTCGTGTACAGGATGCGACGTGCTGTAAGCAGTGCTGAACCGGGGTTATGAAGAGTTCAGAGAAAACCACGGAAAGATCTCTGAGGCCTGGCTGTGGATATGGGCTTCCGGTTTTGGTGCATTATACATGACATTATACATTAGCGCGCGTGGACACGAGCGATTGTGGACGTTCTTCACCTTTCCTGGCGCTACCTTGCTAACTCGGGAAACGGCGATCAAAAAAAAAATATATATATATATATATATATATATATATATATATTAATGTAAGCTGGGAGCAGGTTTTCTCTGATAAACATGGAACTGCAAACAACAGCATATTTTGAGTTATTAATCTTCTTTCTTATGTTCTTTAATTTTCTCAGTATTGTTCTAGCATTAGGCGGGTGTTCAAACACCAGTTGTCCGTAGTTCATCGTTTATTTCATTCCAGCTTTCTCCTAATTAAAGTATCCTAGATCTTTCATCGATAAATCTCTTACGTTGGCAAAGAAATCATTTTATAATAAGACTTAAACCCAAACCTCCCCTTAATATCAAGAATCTTTTAGCTCTCTCCTTCAGTGATAATTTTGCATTACTTCCCAGGTTGCTTAAATCCTTTAATATGAATATAGCCTTCAGCGCTAACAATACTATAAAGAATATATCAATCAAAAACTCAGCAGAAAATTCTGCGGGCTGTATTTACAGAATGCCTTGTGAAAATTGAAAAATCTTTTATGTTGGGCAGACATGTAAGGATCTTTACGTTAGACTTAAGCAACATAGAAAGAGTACAAGAACAGGACAAGAATCAAATGCCTTGTTTGATCATTTTAAGAACTATGACCATTGTACGGAGTGGAGTAATAACAATTCAGTTACTAACTGTAACTCCTTCACCACGAAAAATATTATTGAATCTTTTATTACTAGATATACAAAGGATTGTAACATTAATACTAGTAACGGTCTATGCAAATTGGAGAGCTTTATTGTTGGCGAAATTTGAAAAAAGTTCCTTTCCTATCCACATAATATAAATTTTATGACAGGCATGATGCCAGACCCCGATCACACCAACTCGAACACCACCATCCGGTGACGTTTGTTTACTAATGGCGTCTTAGCTACGTCTCTCCCTTGTGTATCAACTGACTGTCTTATATCTCTTTCTTGTATCTCCCCTGACGATGTGATCATTACACAAAAGTGCATTTGGGAACTCATCGTGTTTCATTTTCCTGTGATTTTTTTGGGCGTATCCTAAATCAAGCGCACTACTCTGACCTTTTGCAATATATATATGCTTATGTGTAAAGAGGAATCAACTGATAAAGACAGATGAATAAGCAAGTGACTATCGTATCATACCATTTTCTGTTTCTATCTTATAATAATCAGTCCTATTTTGTGATGATGACATTACTTAAGGAAAGTGATACTGATATACGTGTTCACCGAAATTAATGATAGATATGTAATAAACCCTAACCTTTGTAACACTACAGCATGAAAGATATACCTATGCATTATTTTGTAATTTATGTACTTGTTCCTAGCCACATAACTGAGGAGGAGATATACACACAACTATGATGGAGATTCACCCCATTTGATGAAATTATATATGATTTGGTCCCCTGGGGTGCTGACGTGCTGGGTAGCGAGTCGTGTTATGGTATATTACCTCACTTGCGGGTGGCTCTCCACCGCTGGGACGAGGGGCAGCGATCACGGGCACATCAATAATCGAGTTAGGTTTGTGTCCGAAATAAAATTGAAAGTTACTTCAAACATTTTAAATTTCTGGACTTTTTTCCCGTGGTATGTGTATGTGTGTGTGTTACAGGGAACGAGTTTCACACTCATGTTGCACCGTCTCTTAACCTTGTATATATATATATATGCACCATGTCTTTACTCCTAAGCTTTCGTAAAGCGAGATCAACCGGTGATATTCTTTCATATCTTACTAATGTCTGGTCATCATCCCTGGAAGATTTTGGGGAATCCTGTATAGTTGCCTTTGAAATGTCCAAAGCTTTAAAAAGGGTGTGGTATCGGGGTCTCGTATCTAAGCTCCCCTCTTTTAGCTTCCCTCCTTCACTTTGCTCCTTCATATCTAGCTTTCTCTCTGGCCGATCTATCTCCGAGGTTGTTGGATCAACTTCTTTCTCCATCAACGGCCATGTCCCTTAAGGTTCTGTCCTCTCCCCTACACTTTTTCTCCATTTTCTCAACGATTTCCTCTCCTCCACAAATAATCCAATGCACTCATATGCTGACAGCTAAACACTGCATTCCTCCATATCCTTCAACTCTGTTCCCTCTTCTCTCACTCGATCTGCATCTTGTCTTGACACAACTTCTTCAATAAACTCAAACTTTATCAGGATATCTCAGTGAGATAGAAGGATTCTGGTTTAGTTTAATGCCTCCAAGACCCAATTTCTATCCATCTCTCTATAGAAAACTCTTCCCAACTCTCGTCTCTCCTTTGTCTGTTTTGTAATTCTGCCCCTTGACTCACTGAACATACTTGGTATAACTGTAACGTCAACTCTCTCTTCAAAACCCACCATAACGGAAATTACTAAGAAACTGAGTGTCCTGTTTAGATGTCGAAACTTCTTCTTGTTAACAGTTGCTCCGTTTATACAACGGATTGATCCGTCCTAGTATGGAGTACTGCTCTCACATCTGGGGTGGTTTTAGCTCTCTTTCCTTTCTTGATAGATTTGAGTCGAAAGCAATTCGACTTATAAACTGTCCCAGGCTAACTTCCAAACTTGACCCCCTTGCCCTACCCTGCAATGTTGGTTCACTTTCCCTTTTCTATAGGTATTACTTTGGCTTTTGCTCCCAAGAGCTGGCTGCTTGTCTGCCCCCACCACTAGTTAGACCACGGAATACTCGGCAAGTTGCTGCATCACATGATTATTGTGTGGCCATCGGCAACTCAAAGGTGTGCCATTCTGATAACTGCTTCTTTCCCTACACTTCAAAGCTTTGGAATCCTCTACCTTCTCATGTCTTTCCCAATAATTATGACCAGGCTCATTTCAAGAGACAAGTTTTTTTTACTTTCTCAAAAATTCTTAAATACCTTCCCAGTCTTTTTTTCCCCCTTTCTCAGTTCTCTCTATATTTCAATTAGGGCCTGTCGGTTGTAGCCTTCAGGGAAAGAAAAAAAAAATGGCATCAGCTAACACAAAGAGGGTCCAATCTCTCCCTGTCTTTTTACAGTAGAGTAATTTTCATATGAATGATTCCACTGAGCATGAAAGTGAAGTCTCTAAACAACCTCATGAGTTTTGGTAAGTTAATATTTATTTGTTAAGTATCTTTAATGAGTTATAAGTACTTATCAGTTGTGCATTATAAGTAGAATAGTTATGCATGAAATTCTGCAATGGAACTACCTCTAAAGTGAATATTTAAGACAAAGGATACTGCATCTTTAAAATGAATGTTTTCCTTACAGGAGATATAGTGTTGCAGTCCTGCATTTTTGTTATGTACTACATCCTTCATTGGACTTTCACTTTGGCAAGCTGTTTTGGTGAGTTAACTATTTCTCTCATTTTTTTTTTATTTCCCAAATTTACCTATTTAATTAAGTCTTTTGTTCACTGCAAATGAAGGCTATGATAAAATCAGCTCGATGAAAAAAATAAATGATCTCCCTAGGGTTTGGATCCCATTAAAGTTTCCCCTATTTAGCAACACATATTTGGAACTTAATTCATGGTGGCACAGGGGTACCTAGTGATAGTACTAGGATCCCAATTCCTCTATCAAGGAATAAAGTATTGAAACTTAAGTTCATGATGCTCTTGTATATACTAGGATCCCAATTCCTCTATCAAGGAATAAAGTATTGAAACTTAAGTTCACGATGCTCTTGTGTTATAGCAAAATGGGTTGTTTCCTTCACATCCCACATTTAAATCAGAGGAACTAGTGTCTTTTTTTCTAAAGACTGCATGTGTATACAGGTTAAAGTGGAGCCCAGGCAGAAATTTCAACATGACTGTGTGTTCAACATGTATTTTCAACCTTGGTTGTCTCAGGTAGATGAAGATTCGTCGAAAGCCTTTTGCAAGGCCTGCAAGAGGAGCTTAGAGGCCAAGCTTACATCCATCAAGAGGCACAAGGCATCACAACACCACATCCCCAGCATGGAGAAGATCCAGCAGGAGGCCCAGCCGGAGGAGCTGCCAACCAATGTAACCAGTGGGGTGGCGATAGCAATGATCCTGTTTGCTTGCTTCATTGCTGAGCACAACCTTCCTTTCACAACGGAAGATCAGCTGGTGGACTTATGAAGGTTACGTTTCCTAACTCTACTATTGCTCAGTCCATGTCCATGAAGAGAACAAAATGCACAGAGGTGACAGTTGATGAGACAACTGCTATCAGCTCACTGAAATCCTGTGCAGTAATTGTGCCTTATTTTGACTTTGAGTCCAATGCCTTATTTTAACTCTGAATCCAATAAAACATCAATGCTGGATTTGGTTGATATCTATAAAGTTGCAGAAAATTCTGAAGATTGACCATGATCATCAGGACAAAGGTTGTTTACATTGTTAATGAATTCCTTTGCCTCCCATCAAATCCTGCTCGACAGTTTTATAAGATTTGCTGCTGATGGAGCCTCTAACATCATGGGGGAGCATAATTCATTGTGCAGTAGGCTGAGGGCCAATTTACATGGTTTAACCATTTTTAAATGCATTTGCCACTCTATTCATCTCTGCTCATCTGAGGCTGCAAAAACACTGCCCCAGCTTTGCTCACAGTGCTAAGAGAAAATCTGAATTTAGAGTTTCAGGCATTTTGTTAGACCAAGCTTCATAAAATACTTCATGCCAGCCAGACATGCTGGTTGTCACTCCATCAGGCTGAGGCAAGGGTTCTTGAACAGTGGCAGCCTCTTACTGTGTATTTTAATGCCAAGGAGTGTGAAGAGAGGTTAATAGCAGTGCAACAAATAGCAGAAAGGTTAAGAGATCCCTGAGTTTTATGCTATTATAAAGTCCTCAATTTCATTTTACCAAAGTATAATAATTCAAATCTACTTTACTAGAAACAACCTCCCACAATATATTTATTGTATGATAGCATGACTGAGCTGTACAGGACTTTGATGGCATACTTCATCAGGCCATTTGTTTTTAAAAAGGCAGCCATAAATGAGATCGACCCTGCTGTTGAGAGGAATCATGTTCCTATTAATCAAATATATCTGGGATCTGCCATGCACGTTCATTTTCAGTAAGCACAAATGATCAAAGATGTAAAGTTTAGATGTTGTCAATTTCTAATTACCTTGTGCATGCAGACAGAAATAAAATTTTGCCTTGACAACAAATTATGGTGATATGATAGCTTGCTAACTCCAAAAAAGGTATTAAGTTTGGAATCAAGAAGAGTTATTCCTACCCTTTCAGATATTGTCAAGGAAGTCCATTGGATGTTGAGTATACTAATTGCTGCAATGTGGTATACATGCAGTTTGAAATATTTTCAAGTATCTATTTCAGTTTTTCATTTATTTTAGATTATAGTGGGTTGCCAACTGAAATAGAAAAATGTGTTGTTTTGAACATTTTGTTGGCTAAACTTACGGATTACAGAGGTTGTACTGTACTTTCCTTACCTATGGTGATGCCACAATATTTTCACTTTTTTGTATTAAACTACATATATGGCATAAACAGTATTTTGATGATTTATATTACAGTATTAGCAACGCTTTATTAGTGTATCAATAAATGAGCTAATTTACAAATGAGGAGGGAGTTATGCGCCTTCGGACCCCCATTCTATGATCATTCTGTGTCATCAAGTAGCCCATTAAGCCTTTGTAAGCTGCTGGCATTCACTGTCTCCTTGGTTGGTTTATCCCAACTATCCACCACACTAACACTAAACTAGTACTTTTTCACATCCTTTCAAACTTTTTGCTCAGCTATTTGTCATGGCTTCTGTTTACCCAGGTGCTACACATCTTTTAACTGTTTGCTGTCAATCTCGTCCAACTGGTTAAAAAATTCTAAGGTTGTCAGATCCCCTTATTCTCTTCACTTTCATGGTGGGTAGCATGGTTCCCCATAGTTAGTTCTTTGTGCTTCTTTAGGTGTGGTGACCAGACATGTGAGGCATGATCCAGTTTTGACCTAATATATGTAGTGAATGATTTACCACCATATCCTTGTCCATATATTTGAATGCATTTCTTACATTTGCTAGCAGACAGTTTGCCTCTTTTACAACTCTGATGTGTAGCTTTAGCGACAGATAAAGCACATTGAAGATATTTAGGTCTCTCAACTTGAAAGCAGGTTTTTCAATGACTGAATCACAGTTTTTAAGTATCCTTGTAGAGGTCAGGGTGATGAGGAAGTGGGAAATATGAAAAGAGCCATGTTTTTATTCCCCAGTGCTGTAATGTAAAGTATCAATTGTGAGCCGCATGCAAAACCATGTAATGAATTGCAATATAGGGCATACTATGGCTGGTAACACAGGTGAGAATGGTAGCCATCAGTTGTTACCTTTTGGAAACAAGTTGTAAATCATACTGTCCATGGTTGAATAATGACAAGACAAGAAAGCTTTCCTTTCTGTCGGTCATCAGCAATATCAGAAGCTTTTTTGGCCATTTTGCTATCCCTCCTCAAGCAAATCTAACATCCCTCAGTAATGAATAATATTTTTGAAAGAATGGTGATATAAAAGTTATCTGTCTATCTGAAGATTCTGAAATGAGGTGCTTTGCTATGTAATGGTGCTTATTCTGTCATCTGTGAAGCATGGCAGACACTTTGCAATTGCTTTGCCTGACATTATCATCTGCCCTTTCTGTCCATCCATTGTCCAAACATCCACTGTCCTTTAAATAGAGACAGACTTTGATATACAGTTTAACCTTAGCCAGAACCTGAAAAATTTAATTGTATACCCTTGTGACTTTATCCAGTTGTTTCCCTAGCATCAAAAGAATTGAATGGCTCAAGACTCATTACTCTGTATAAGATTTTTATAAAACTTTAACCATTAACTTAACCTCTCTTATAACTTCAAGAAAATTCAGTCTTTGATCATGAAACTTCAAACAGTTCTTGTGTAGCATGAAAAGAATTTGGTGGTATGAGATCCATAACTCATCTGCTTTTTACGCCACTTACAAAAAAAATAATCTGGTTCATAACATGCAGAAAATTCCATCTTTAACCATAAACCTTCACACAGTTATTTCCCAGCATCTAAAGATTTGACTGGCATAAAACTCTTAACTCTTCCATGAATTTTAACCCACCTTTTAGGTGGGTTAAAAATTCAACCTGGTTAATACTCAAAAAAATTTTACCTTTGCCTTTGAAACTTACTACAGGTGTTTTTCATATTCTCCAGTCAATATTTCCATCCGCTTTGTTTTACTCTTCATAAATATGCTGCGTTGCAGACATCACAAGAGTTCCATAGAATACCTTTCAAGCATATTGAAAGTCTTAAATTGGCAGCCTGATCCAGGTGATTGTTTCTCTGAAGATTTCTGTACAGTTCATGATGGCATAGATGGTTCCACAATATTTCTTTAAAGTGATGGCATGGTCTTGAAAACATGGTCCCATGAAGGCCACATTAGCAACATCTTAGATCAAGAGCAGAATCCAAGTGTTCGCAGTTGGAGATATGACTTTCTGATGTATTAGGAAGGTCACAAGTTTCACTCTTTCCTTGGAAGAAAATGGATGATGAACTAGTCCTTCACTGGGATAAGAGATCTACATTAATATTTGTGCATTTATGTGCAGGGAGTCTTTGAGTTACACGATCACAGGAGGGTTATGGCTGGGTAGTGAGCCAGAACTTCAGTGGTTGTCAAGTTGCACTCCTTAAACCCAGGTAGCTATCTTTTTTTTCTACCTCACCTACTTGTGGACTACTGGCATTCTTTCCACAAACATAATTTATCCTTGTCATGTATAACACATGACAGCATTAACTTGCATAGCTCATTCTTGTAACTAGATTTTCCTGAGGTGAGCACTATATGCCCTGCCTTTTAGCAAAATAAGAGCAATAGATAAAAGTAGTAGGCAGGAACATTTAGACAGGAGCTTTAGGTAGAACCATTAGGTAGAAGTAGTAGGTAGGAACATCAGGCAGGAGAATTATGCAGTAGTAGTCAGTAGGAACATTTGGTAGGAGCCTCTGCAAACGCTGCGCTAATGTTGCCCTTTCCCAGTGGCTTGTTAAGGGTGAGGCTCTAAAGGCTAAGAAACAGCACTGGAGCTCACTAGTTATGGAGACCCTATTGCATTGGCCACCCCCTTGAGGGGGTTCCAGGAGAGAACAGGCATCAGAGATATATAGGTACACACTTTGAATTAAATGACAATCAGTATCTAATGAAATTCCATTACACTGTAACAATAGATTCAAAGAGTTTGCTCTGATTATTCTTAGGGATAGAGGAATTAAAATACTTATCATGTATCTTTTACAGGTTGTAGAAGGCAGCTAAATGACTTAGGACTAGGAGGGGGATGGGAGTGCTGGAAATCCTCCCTCCTGTATTATTACTTTTCAAAAGAAGCAATAAAAAAAGGAAACAAGTGACCTGTTAAGGGTGAGGAACTAAAAGCTAAGAAGCAGCATTTGGAGCTGGCAAGTTATGGAGACTCTGTTGGTGTGGCCACCCTCTTGAGGGAGTTCCAGAAAGGAACAGGCATCAGAGATATGAATAGATAGATGGAACAAGTAAAGGTCTATCCTATAAGGCTTACTTGTCTGTTGTTGATGGTAGCTTGCTATGGTAGAACACAGTGCATATCTATGGGAGAAAAATAGAGATCAAGTTTGTTTACAGATTCAATTTATATGTGTTAGCCTTTAACCAATCACATGAATTTTGAAAACTTATGTGTTATTAACTTTAAGAACTGATGTAAGGTGATTACCAATGGCTGTCATATTCACCTTTATCCTTTTTTAACAACTTTTGCATATTGCACTTTATTTTTTGGTTTTATTCACTAATCATTGACCAAATCTGAGCAAATCTGTAGATAAACAAATGTTTATTATATATGTTCATGCATTTTACCTATGTACTCCTATCCACAGGTGTAAGCTTACCTGTTAACTACCTTACTTGGTCAGTGATTTTCTAGGGCAAAATTTGATGAAATTCTTGAAAAACATTTTTATTTGTAAGTTTTATATACCTTGGAGTTCTGATACATTTTAAGGGGAATTCCTTTGAAGGAATCAGCATAATACTTTTGAACACTGAAATCTTTAAGGTTAGCATATGGCCAGAACACATTTGCGAGTTGTGAATCTACTCTGTGGCATGCAGTTGGAAAGTCAAAGATCAGGATGATGATGATAAAGATTGTAGCACTGCACAAGTTTCAATAATACAAGCAAATTTCTAAATAATGTACTTTACAGAATTGCTAAAATACATCACAAAATCATGATGAAATACTGTTCACAGCTTTTAGAATGTGAGCATTATTTGAAAGTGAATACTTTACAATGCTCTCAGGCTTTGGACAGATAATACTCTATAATACCAGTGTGTCTTCTGTGAAAATTAATAGCTATGACAAAACAAGTGGTAAAAGCAGGCTTATTAAATTTATGCATGTTTTCATATGTCATAGTCGTAAATTACCTTTATGTGAATGTGCAATTAGTTTTTTATGATTTACTGTGAGAATTGGGAGAAAATTAAACATGTGTAGTGAAGATTATTTTTGTAATGATTTGCTGGTGTTACAGCATTTTTTTTACAATTTATTATGTTTATCGAGGCTACCCAGACTCTACTTGCATGAGGTTATGCCACAAGTGAGAAGCCACAGTTGATAAGGCTGTATCATTAGGGATACAGCCTTATCAAAGAACATCTCATGCCAAAGGAGTCCATGTTTCCCCACTACAGGAAGTAGTGCAGCCTTGGGCTGCAGGAGCCTCTAGAAAGTTTTATGGGTAACACCAGGAGTCTTTCCTAGAAAGGGGTCCTGGGGTAATTGTAAATAAAGAACAACTAAAAAAAATATTCTGTAAACAGCAATTAAACATTAGGAGGAGCTTTAATCAATGAATGAGATGCAAAAAATAGATTTTTTTACATTTCAAAGAATCATACACTTTTGCACCAGTTATTGAATCACTTATGAAATCACTATCTTTGTAGCTCATCATGGCCATAGTAGTTTAGTCTGACCATGAAAAAATATCTATTGAATTAAGAGAATTTTTTGCCCTAAGTGGTGGTCTTCAGTTCTTAAGTTGTACCCACAGTATCTGGCCATCAGTGACTTATCTAACTGACATGACTTATTAGATGAGCTATATTAGGGGACACACCTCTCTAACCTCACGTAAGAATTTGTCCTCACAATCTGCAACGCTTCTCTGGTGCTCCACCAAACAGTGTCAGACATTATATGGAGTCAGGCACACACAGGTGCTGCTGATGTATCCAGAACACAGTACTTTGCAGTCTCAACAAATTGTTTTGACTAAATGGACATCTGGATATTTGTTGTTGGAAAATATTTTTAGTTGTATAGGTTAGGGTATGAATTTCCCTAGTCTGGTGCACCAATTTCCATCTGTAACCAGATAAAATGTTATTAACAAGGTATGTTTCTTTTTAAAGATTACAATTAAATGATTACTTTTACCAGTGCATTCATATGTTATAAACATGTACTAACTATATTTACAAGTGCTAAACTCAAAGTTGGGTAACTTTTCACATGGATAGCTACCATCATTCAGTAGAAAGCATTAGTTAACACTTGCCTTACTTGTTGTGTGCTTTCCTAAGTTGCTATGTTTTGGTAGAAGATTGTATAGCATATAATGAGATTCTCTTTGGAATGTTCAGTGAGAAATGTTTCACATATGTTATAGCTGTAGATGTTTAGAATTATTTGGCTAATATTTCAACATTTCATGTTTCTACTAGTAATGTGTAAAGATGCACATTAATTGAGGTGTTTTAAGATATAGTCATGCTATAGTGCTTTTAAATGTTTGATATAGGTAAAATGTTAAAACTGAATAAATGCTTAAGTGTTTGGCATACAGAAAAGAGATTCGTCAGTCAGTTTCACCTGAATACATTGACTAGTATCACTGAGGTGGGCATGAGTTAAAAAATTCCTCTGTTAACAGAATACTTTAGTGCTGTCCCATGATCCTATCATTCCCATTGTTGAATATTCATCAACAGACTGATGTTTTCTTTCCATTATAAAACCTGCTGTTTAGATATAGCACTCTTTATTACTTGGTTAATGTACTTTTCAGCCTCTTGATTTGCAGATAGATTTTTTTTAGGAACTGTTTGTTGTAACTTTTTTTTTTATTTTCCAAAGGTGAATATTTGTAAAGGTTTTCGTAAAAGAGGAAATATTGTCGGTGAGAAGAAAGTGGTAAGATTATGTAAGTAAGCTTGGAAAAGAGACTTGTATGAATAAATACCAACAGATGTAAGTGTAAAATGGCAAATGGTGAGAGTCAGTGATGCTAGGGGAGTGGGTGATGAATGGGAGGTATTTAGGGAAGCATTACTGGTATATCCAATGAGATGCAAGCGGCATGCAAAAGGTGGGAGTGGCAGATTAGAAAAGGTAGTGAGTGGTGGGATGAAGAAGTGAAGTTGCTGGTGAAAAAGAAAAGACAGACATTTGAGCGGTACTTACAGGGAAGGAGTGCAAGTGATTGGGAGATGTATAAGAGAAGGTGGCAGGAGGTTGAGAGGAAGGTGCAGAGGTTAAAAAAGAGGGCAAATGAGAGTTGGGGTGAGTGAGTATCAGTAAACTTTATTGAGAATAAGAAATTTTTGAAGGAGGTTAATAATGTGCTAAAAGCTAGAGAACAAATGGGGACATTGGAGAAGGGGGTAACGGTAGAAGTGGTAATAGGTAGTGATGGATTGAGTATTTTGAAGGACTTAAATGTGTATGATGATAGGGTGGTAGTTATAGGGTGCTTGGGTCAGGGTTATATGTAAAGTGAGAGTGTCATGGAGAGTTGTTTGGTGAAGAGAGAAGAGCTGTTGAAAGCCTTACATAAGATGAAATGTGGCAAGGTGGCTGGAGTGGATAGTATTGCAGTCAAATTTCTTAAGACTTTAAGAAATTTAAAAGGGCTTACTATGTTGTTGATTGGTTAGTTAGGATTTTCAGTAAATGTATGGATCATGATGAGGTGCTTGAGGGTTGGCCTCTTTTTTCCATTTGAGGCTCCAGTCATGGATAAAAGTTCACATCAAGGCTGGTATATTAATTGAAATACAAAGGTTAATGAAAGGGAAAAAGAAGTGACAAGGGAAAGTATTTACAAATTTTGGAGGAAGTGAAAATCCTGTGTTTTAAAAAGTGCCAGGTTAAAGTTATTGGGAAAGACATGAGAGGGTAGAAAGTCCAAAGCTACGAGGTGTAGGGAAAAACAGTTATCAAAATGGCCCACCCTTGAGTTGCCAGTGGCCACACAGTAATCAAGTGATGCTGTAGCTTGGCCTAGCTGGTGGTGGGGACATTCATGCAGCAAAAAACAAAGTAATACCAGTAGAAGAGAGAATGTGTACCAACATTGCAGTGTAGGGCAAGCAGATCAAGCTTTGAAGTTAACTTTAGGGAGTTGATAAGTTGGACTGCTTTCAACACAACTCTGTCTAATGAGGATGCATAGCTAGAGCCACCCCAGATGTGAGAGCAGTACTTCATACATGAATGGATCAGTCCTTTTTATAAAAGGAGTAATTGTTTGGAAGAAAAAAATTTTGACATCTAAACAGGACTCCCAGTTTCTTAGAAGCAGACTAAGCTATTTCTTCAGTATGGGGTTTTCAAGGTAGAATGGATATTATAGTAATACTAAGTGTGTTAATCAAGGCAAGAGGTGGAATTACAGAACCATCAAAGAAGGGAGAAAGTTGTTAGGAACTTTCAATAGATAAATGGGCAGAAACTGGGTCTTGGAGACATTAAACTTAAATCATATTTTGCAAACCCCAATGAGATATTCTCTCCAAGTCTGATTTTGTTGAGGAAATTGAGTCAAGACAAGATGCAGATCGAGTAAGGAGCAGAATTGAAGGATGTGGTCAACATAAGAGGGAATTTGGTTATTTATGGAAGAAAGGAAATTGATAAAAAAGAGAAAAAGTGTAGGAGACAGGATAGAACCTTAAGGGACACTGCTGTTGATGGAGGAAGGGGGAGAGGCTTATCTGTCAACAACATGGAGGTAGATTGGCCAGATAGAAAGCTACATATGAGGGAGCCAAGTGAGGAAACCAAAAGAGGGAAACCTATAGATGAGACTGCAGTGCCACACCCTGTCAAAATTCCCTCACTATTCAGGGATGATGACCAGACATTAATAAGATAGGAAAGAATATTACCTGTGGACCTCACCTTATGGAAGCCATACTGATAATCAGAGAGAAGACTGTGAGATTCAAGATGTCTAGGGATATGGGAGTTGAGAAGGAATTCAAAGACTTTGGAAATGGTAGATGTCAAAGCAACAGATGATAGTTAGCAGGCTTAGAACAATCATCCTTCTTAGGGATGGGATATACAAACACATGCTTCCAGGAAGAAGGGAAATATCTAGTTTTTAAAAAAAATGGAACAGATGAGCAAGCTCAGGTGCAACTTCAGAGGCTTACTCTTTCAGTATATGGGAGTGGATGCCATCATGACCATAAGCCTTTCTTACATCCGGAGACAGAGGCATTTTTCAGACAGTTTAAAAAGAGATTTCAGGATGGGGCATATGATTGGTAAGAGGAGCATCAAGGGGTGAAGGAATGTTAGATCCATCCATGATAGAGCTTTGTGTATCGGAGAGACAGCTATAATATTATCAGATTGGAAAATTGAAGGGAAAGTAGAACAACAGATGTTGTTAGTGATGCCTTTAGCTAAAGACCAGAAAGACATCAGTGGGTGATGAAGAGAGGTTATTGCATTTACTTGGAGTAAAGGAAGCCTTTGCATTGTGGATAATGTACTTGCAATGATTTCAGGCAGTCATAAATGCTGAATGGGAGTTGGAGGAATGAGAGTTTTTCCAAGCCTGATATGCTTGATCCATATGCTTGATTCCTTGCCTGAATGGCTTGAGAACAGGATTGGTTGAACAATGGACTGGAAGAAGTGGTCATCTTGGAGGAAGAGGTGATAAATGCTTCCATTTTCACAACAATAACCTCTGCTATGCATTTGGTGTAGACAGAAGCATCACCAAATAAGAGAAAGTAATTTATTCAAGGAAAGTAAGAAAAGAATTTTCTTAAGTTATGCCAGTCTGCTTTGTTGAGGTGCCAAAATTTACATATAGAAGGAGCTGCTGGAGGAGGAGGTGCCATTAAAGTAAATACATTTATGAGAGTGTGGTTGGATGAATCAGTTGGGTGTGAGATTGTGTATTTATAGCATGAAGAATTACATGTGAAAAACAAATCCAGAATACTAGGAATATGGACAGGGTTGGAGATAATTTGTTCTAGATCATTGAGAATAGAAAAAGTGAGGGTTTCAATCCCTCGAACATCCATATGTATAGTGCCATTGTATAGAGGCAAGGCAGATAAAGATGAGTCTTCAAGCCACAGAGGTTTAGTTTTGTTAAGTGTACCTGTAAGTTGTATGGGAGAGTAGTGATTGAGAGGGTGAAGGAATGTACAAAGCATCAGATTCAGGAGAAACAATATGTTTTCAGGAGTGGCAGTGGATATGTGGATCAAGTGTTTGCTTTAAAGACTGTGTGAGAGAAATACCTAAAGAAACATGGATTTGTATGTGGCACTTATGGATCTAGAGAAAGTATATGATAGGGTTGATAAGGATGGGTTGTGGAAGGTCTTAAGAATATACAATGTGGGAGGAAAGCTGCTAGTAGCAGTGAGAAGTTTTTATGAAAGGTGTAAGGCATGTGTTCGAGTAGGAAGAGAGGAGAGTGAATGGTGCCAGGAGAAGGTCAGGCTTGGCAGGGATGTGTGATGACACAATGGCTTTTTAATTTGTTAACGGATGGGATGATGAGGGAGGTAAATGCAAGAGTCTTGGAGAGAGGGGTGAGTATGCAGTCTTTAGGGAATGAGAGGGCCTGGGAAGTGAGCCAGTTGTAGTTTGCAGATGATACATTTCTGGTGGCAGATTCAAGTGAGAAACTGCAGAAGTTGATGACTGATTTTAAAAGTGTATGAAAGACAGGTTACTTGGGGTGTGAATTTGAATGGAGAAAAATTGGAGGAAGTGAAGTGTTTTAGATATTTAGGTGAGGACATGGCAGCAAATGGAAACATAGAAGCAAAAGTAAGTCATAAGGTGGATGAGGGATGAAAGTTCTGAGAGCACTGAAAAATATGTTGAAAGAGGTATTATTATCTTGGAAGGCAAAAAGGAGTAAATTTGAAGGTATTAGTAGTCCCAAAAATATTATATGGATGCGAGGCATGGGCTATAGATGACAGTGTGCAGATGTTGAATGTGTTAGACATGAAATGTTTGAGGAAAATATTTGATGTGGGTTGGTTTGATTAAGTAATTAAAGGGTAAGAGAGAGATGTGATAATAAAGAGTGGATAAGAGAGCGGAGACCAATTGGGGATGGAAGGGTGGAGTGAAAATTGTTTCAAGTGACTGGGGTCTGAACATGCAGGAGGGTGAAAGGTGTGCATGGGATAGAGTGAATTGGAATGATATGTTATACAGGGGTAACCTGCTGTTAATGTACTGAACCAGGGCATGTGAAGTGGCTGGGGTAAACCATCGATAGGTCTGTGGGGTCTTGTTGTGGAGAGTGAGATGTGGTTTCAGTGCATTGCACATGATGTCTTGAGAATGGATGTGAGTGAATGTGGCCTTTCTTTGTATGTCCCGGTTGCTACCTCACTAATGCTGGAAATGGCGATCAAGTATGAAAGAATAAGAAAAACCATGAAGACAGTGGTCAGAATTATATACTTTCCTCTCCATCTTCGTATTGATACCTTTTGTTGTAATTTGCAGTCAAAACCATGACTGCATGTTATTTTGAATGAAGAAAATTTCAAGTTGAACATGCAATTAATAAATTGAATTTATTTAAACCAAATTTTTAATCTTCACAGATCATAAGAATATCAGTCTATCTTCATATCTCCTTTGTTTATATACATGTTTATATATCTGCCTTATGTCAGCTCTTCCAAATTTTTTTCATACTCATCATCAAACACAAAACTTCCATGAAAATATGATGACTTTGTTTTTCATATTTTCAGACTCACTTGAATCTTCAAGTAAAACCAGTCTTCACTTACATAACGTTCACACACAAAATGCTGCCATTTGCATCTGATCTCTAATAATTCCTTTTGTGTCTTTCACTAAAAATCCTTAGCTCTAATTAGTTCTTTCATTTCATCTATCCATCTCTTATGGTCTACCTCTTTTCTTTTACCTTCAACTGTATTACATAGCTTCACCTACCTGTGATCTGCTATAAATTCTATATGATCATGCAGCCTGATAGACTTTCTTTCCAGTGCCATTCACCTAAATTCTTCCTATACCCCTCTCTTGTCTTTATTTTTTACTTTATTTATGCTGCTAATTGCAACTATACTATGCAGTTTACCTATTTAAACATTTCTTTTTTTTTCATTAATAATAGCATAAATTTGAATTTCTCATCTACACCTCAGACGAGGGACAAATATTGTACTATTTCATGCATGCTCAACACACACATTCTCTCCATTCATCTAAGGCTTCAGTACACTTCCAAATTCTTTTCTTAGAGGTTAGATTCCCACCACCCTTAATGAACTTCACTTCCAACACCTAATCTTATCCACAGACTGCTATTACACTGATATCTTATATCATTCAAAGCAAAAATCTTGCTTTAACTCTTCATTCACTTTCAGCAGACTCCTACACACATCATGAAAGTGACCCATTATTTTGTCCAGCTCCTTTTATTTAGCTAACTGATTGGCATCTGCATACAAAAACAGTGGTACAGTAACTTTTTTTCAGCTGTTACACAATTGAATTTTTCTTAACTGTTTGAAAAACCCTTCATCTTGTGTCTTATTTTCGTAGCCGAGAGCATCTTATTGTTCAAGTCATGGTGTTTAACAAAAGTTTCCATCTTTTACATAATCAGGGAAAGCTGTAAGTGAGTTGGGTAAATATAAAAACAAGACATAGTTTAAATTATTTGTTTGAGTCTAATTATTTTCCTAATTCTTGGCATTTTTCTAGATTTTACACTTAAGCTGAGTCTTATTTAGGGTTTACTCAAAACATTCTGATTCATTTACTCAGGGAAGCAGAGGCTAACCATTTATGATCAATAGGAGCACATAACTGTCTTCAGTCAAACACCAACTTCTGCCAGATATGTACATTCAAAGCAGGTATTTAACTGGTTGCCATTATGTAGAAAATCACCCTGAAATGTCGGAAAGACCTGAAGTCCGACTACTTGAAAATAGGTGAATGAATCTTTTTTTTTCAGAGTGGTAGGTGTAGATTTTGGCTTTATGTACTGGATCAAGAATCTTGGTCCTCTTGAGAACTGGATTTGGTTACAACTCCTCATTTGAAATCAAACTTAAAACAGTCTGATTCCTCCGTAAATCTCGCCATTTACCATAATAATTAGGAAGAGGATTGGTTATATAATGGGTAGATGCTGCTAGTCAAAATTTTCCCAATACCCAAAAGGGCTATCCATCTTCCTTCTACTGTAAATCAGAAAGTAAGAATTAGATTTCCTAAACTATAGTTCATGTCTAATTAAATGTTCATATAAATTAATATACCTATCTGTGAGCTCTGACAATATCTGCCAATTTACTATGAGATTTGTTATTGGGGTGCAACCATAATACTTTTCAAAATCTGATAGGCTGAATTCTAGCTCAGATGCCATGCCTGGGCCATGGTTACTGCTGGATCAGAGATGGTAGGGTTCCCCCTCCCTGACATAGCTTGTACATATGACACTTGTACAGTTATGAAATATATTTTTGTGAGATAAAATGGTGGTTTCATTCTTATTAACTGATGTAGCATAAGATTTACAAGGATAGTTAATGACAAAAACACTAAAAGCAGACTGAGAGCTGTGGTGAACTTGCATGCCATGGCTATACAGTACTGTAATAATACCATATGACAGAATAAAGAGCTCCTTCCATACATGCCCCCAATAAACTCGTTTGGGGTCCAAACCTCATCTTAAGTAGTCCCAAAGACTATACACATAATACGGGAACCAATTTGTTGACCGAAGGGCCGGGGTGTATGGAGTGAAAATGGAAATGGGGAATGCAAGTTATGGAAGGGCATGTAAGGCAAAGTGGTATGGACAGGGGTGAATGAAAATTATCAGGGAAGAGGGAGAGAAGGATGTGCAATTGTGCTAACACTGAGAGTATGGGAGGGTGTCACAGAGCTTGTATGGAATGGATCAAGAGTAGTGTAGGTGAAAGGAAAGATTGGATTTATGAAATATGCATGAGTATGTGTATATGCACCCAGAGATATGAAGACTGTGCAAGTTAAGGATGAAATGGAGCATTTCTGGAGAAATTTGAATGACTTTATAAATAGCTTTGAAAAGGAGAGGAAGGGAGTTGTAATGGGTGATATGAATGCGAATGTGGGATGTGTTGAAATTGTCGAGATGGTTGGTAAATGAGGGATGCCTGGAGTTATCTTGTGGATGTCTGTGCTGAGAGGGATTTATTCCTTGCAAATATCTTTTTTCAGCAGAAGATTATCCACAGGTATACATGAATGAGAAATGATGCGAGAGAAGAGCAAAAGGGTTTGATTGTCTATGTGGCTATGGATGAAAGGTTGAGAAAGGCTGTGCTACGTGCAAAAGTTGTGAGAGGAATCTTTGGAGACTGACCATTTTGTGCTTCTCTTGGGGCTAAGGATCAGGGAGAAGTGGAGGTATGGTGTAAGGAAGAATGAAGAAGTAAAAGTGTTGGCAAGCAAGATGAATCAGAAAGAATGCAAGGAGGAGCCTGAAAGGAGATAGATAGATAGTGACTGAAAATTTAGATGGAAGTGCAGTAAATGTAGGGATGCAGATATGTGTGAATGAGGTGTTTGAAATGTATATAGAAAGATTGTTATAAAGGTTGTAGAATTAGTGACTGGATACAAGGTCATAGGATATAGGAATAAATAGGGAAATTCATGGTGGACAGAAGAGATTAGAAATGCTGTGAAGAAAATGGCATATGGTAGATTGTTCAAAAGGAATGTACTGGTGGAAGTTCAGCAAAGAAGAAGGGAAGAATATAAGACGTGTAAGTGGAATGTTATGAAGCTGATAGTGGAATGCAAAGAAAGAGTAGATGAAGATTCTGAGAGAAAGTTGAGTGAAAAGTCTAGGGAAAATAAGAAATTACAAGGAGGTGGATGTAAGAGTGAAAGTTTTAATGTAAGAATTATGGAAGGGGTGCTGCTGAATCAAAAGGAGGGAGTGAAAGGAAGATGGAAGGGGTTTTTGAAGAATTTATGAATATGCAAGATGGTGAGGCAGCAGTTGTTACATGCATGGGTACAGAGGATGGAAGGAAGAGGACACAAGTACAAGGGCCTATAGCAAGAAAGGAGGTAAAAATGGGCAATAATGAGGCTGAAGGATGAAAAGGCACCTGGAGTGGATGGGATTACTACTGAAGTATGGAGGACATTGTGATAGAGTGGATGCATATGATATGTAAGTTAGATGCAAACAGAAGGTTGTGCCTGAGGGTTGGATGAAAGCTATTATTGCTCCTTTATTCAAAGGAATAGGTACTAAGGATGTATGAGCAGTTATAAGGGAATGAGTTTGTTAATTATACCAGAAAAAAAAAGTGTATTGGAAGTGTTGATTGAGTGATGGAAGTGACTGAATGCAGAATAAGTGAGGAGCAAGGGGGTTTTTGGAAAGATAGGGTATGGGTGGATTAAATCTTTGTAGTGAAAATGATTGTGGAAAAGTTATCTATCAAAAGGTAAGAACCTGTATGCAGCTTATATGGATCTGGAGAAAGCTTATGACAGAGTCAGGAATGCTTTATGAAATGAGTTAAGGATATATGAAGGGTGTATTGCTTAGTGTTCCTGACTGTGATACATTCATGGGCCGCCCAGGGTCAAGCGCACAGGTTCGAATTGTGGTTGCAGCTGTCAGTTCACAGTCAACCCAGTTGTTCATCCACCCCTAGGGGTTGGTCGATAAAATGGGTACTTGGCTCAGGCTAGGAACATGCAGGAGGGTGAAAGGTGTGCCCGGAATAGAGTGAAATGGAACGATGTGGTATACCGGGGTCGACGTGCTG
>JAYMFT010304999.1:0-10194 GCA_038088735.1 Panulirus argus | reverse complement strand
CAAAACACAGATCACTATTGCCGCCCTTTTTACGCGAGGTGCACGGCAGGGACACGCGGCGGGGCGGGGCGTTGTTATAAACTGTGCGTTGCCGCACTTCCCGTTATAAACACTCCACCATACCATATATTGTAACCACACACAATCAAACTGCCTAAAGTACCTAATGTTGAAACATAACGCATGTTTGTTTAATGTTTATTGTTTTAGGAAGACACTTTAATTTCATGTTTTAATCTTGACTTTAACCTTTTAGTATGTATTGTCTAAGGTTAGTACTTATATTTCATATTTTTGATCTTGATCTTAACTTTTATTATATTTTTTTTCATAGAGAAACATATCTATTGCATGATTTTTAGACTTAATTCTACCTGAAATTGTTAACTATTTCGAAATAACTGTGAGCCAAGTCGTCATGTAATAATATGTCAGTGCATATATTTGTAACTTTCTTGGCAAATAAGCCATGAATTATTATTGTTATCATTATTATTATTTTTATTATTATTATTATTATTATGGTTCTTATTAATTATTATTATCATTATAAGATACAGCCAATTGGTAACATCATTTTTGTGCTAAATACCATCAGTTTATAACATCATATTGAGTTCAGACACCATCAGCTGATGATATCAGATTGATGTTTCACACTACCAATTAGTAACATCTGGTTGATGCCATATATTATCAGGTGGTAACAACGGGTTGATGCCAGCCACTGCTAACTGACAAAATGAAGTTGATGGCAAACACCATAACTGGGTAACATTAGGTTGATGCAACTCATCAAAAGCTGGTAAAGTGAGGTTGATACGAAATATTACTAGTTGGTAACATCAAAGTGATACCAAAGACTACCAGTTGATTACATCAAGTTGTAGTCAGACAACGCTATTTGCTGACATGAGGTTGATGCCAAATACCACATGTTGGCAACATCAATTTGCTGGCAAATATCAGTATTTGTTCAGTTCATGTTGATGCTAGATACGGCCATTTGGTAAAATCTTATTTGTGACAAACACCTTCAGTTGCATCAGGTAGGTTTCATACACCATCATTTTGTCGCATGATTGATGGCAAACACAACAAGGTTGTAACATTGGGTTGATGACAAACACCTTCAGTTGAAATATCATGTTGATGATAAACATCATCAGTTGGAAACATTGGTTTAAAGCTAATTACCACAAGCTGATAACATGTTGTTATCACCAAACACCCATAGTTGATAACATTGGGATGGTGGCAGACAATACTAGTCGACCAGCTGGAGAAATCGGATCGAGGTCTGACACCAGCAGTTCGTAACATCAGGTTGATACCAGATATCAAAACTTGGTAATATTTGGATGATAGCAGACAGTACCCGTGGGTAAAATTAAGCTGATGTCAAACACTATCAGTGGGTCAGATCATGTTGATGCCAAACATCACCAAAATGTGACATGAAGATAATGCCATAGGCCACCAGTTGGTAACATCAGGTTAATGCCAGACACTACCAGTTGCTAATATCAGGTTGATGCAAAACTTCACCAGTTGGTAATATCAGGGTGATGTCAGACTCCATCAGGTGATTAAATCAAATTGATACCAAACACCACCAGTAGGTAATATCAGGTTAGTGCCGGACAACACCAGGTGATAACATCAGATTACTACCAAACACCACCACTTGGTAAGATTAGGTTGCTGCCAAACACCAACAATTGGTAACGTCAGGTTGATGCCAAAGACCAACAGTTGGTTTTATCTGGTTAAATTTTATACACCACCAGGTGGTAATATCACGTTGATGCCTATGAACACTTGTTAGTAACATCAGGCTATTGATGAACATTATGATTTTGAACATAATGTTGATGCTTATCACCGCCACTTGATAATACCATATTGCTGTCAAACACCTTCTGGTGGTAACATTAGAAAGAAGACAAAGACCACCGTTTGATAGCATCAGGTTGATGCCAAGTAACATCGGTTATTAACATGAGGTTGATGCCAGATATCATAAGTTGGTAAGATTATGTTGATGCCAGACACTACCAACTGAAAAAATGAAGTTAATACCAAACATCACCGAAGGGTAACATCAGGTTGTTGCTAGACGCCACCAATTGGTAACATCAGTTTGTTGTCAAACAACACCAGTTGGTTACATCAGATTGGCACCAAACACTAACAACTGGTAACATAAGGTTGCAAGAAACATTTCCATTTGTTGCATAAGGTTGATGCGAAACTCCACCAATTGGTAACGTCACCTTGATGCCACAGACCACCAGTTGGTGACATGAGATTAATGAAAGACATCACAAGTTAGTAACATCAGTTTGATGACAGACACCACCAGTTGGCAATATCAGGTTGATGCCAAATACCATTATATGATAGCATCAGGTTGGCATCGAATCCCAACAGCTGGTAACATCAAGCTGCAGAAAACAGTACCATTCGTTGCATCAGGTATGTGCCAAAGACCATCAGTTGCTAACATCATGTTGAAGCCAAACACCACCGTTTGATATCATCAGGCGAATGAAAAGTAAAACCAGTTAATACATCAGGGTGTTGTTGAACACCATCAGTTGGTACATCATATTGATGCCAATCACCTCCTAGTGACAATGCTAAGTTGATGCCAATCACCGCCAAGTGATAATACAATGTTGATGCCAATCACTGCCAAGTGATAATACCATGTTGATGCCAAATACTGTCAATTGATAGCATCAGATTGAGTCCAGACAGCAGCAACTGGTGATATCAAATTGATGTTTGACACCATCAGCTAGTAATATATGTTTGATGCCGGATATCACCAGTTAGCATTATTACCAACTAATAAAATGAAGTTGATGACAAACACCACCATTGGGTAAAATCTGCTGGATGCCAAACAACAAAAGCTCGTAATGTGACGTTGATACCAAATATTACTAGTTGGTAACATCAAGTTGATGCCAAACTCTACCACATAACAACATGAAGTTGTTGCCAGACAACACTAGTTGCTTCCTTGAGGTTGATGGCAAACACTACATGTTGGTAACATCAGTTTGCTGCGAAGCACCTGTATTTGTTCAGATCATGACGCTAGATACAGCCAATTGGTAACATCACTTTAGTGCCAAACACCATCAGTTGATAACATCAGATTGAGTTCAGACACCAGCAGCTGATGATATCAGATTGATGTTTCACACTACCAATCAGTAACATCTGGTTGATACCAGATGTCACCATGTGGTAACATCGGATTGATGCCAGACGCTTCTAACTGATAAAATGAAGTTCATGGCAAACACCACCACTGGGTAACATTAAGCTGATGCAACTCATCAAAAGCTGTTAAAGTGAGATTGATACCAAATATCACTTGTTGGTAACATCGAGGTGATGCCCAAGACTACCAATAAATAACATCAAGTTGTTGCCAGACAACATTAGTTGCTAACATAAGGTTGATGCCAAACACCATATGTTGGCAACATCAGTATGCTGCCAAATACCAGTATTTGTTTAGATCATGTTGATACTAGATACGGGCAATTGGTAACATAATATTTGTTACAAACACCACCAGTTGGTTATATCATATTTGTGACAAACACCACCAGTTGGTAATATTAGGTTGCAGGAAACACGGTCATTTGTTGCATCATGTTGGTTTCATACATCATCATTTCGTCGCATGATTGATGGCAAACACAACCAAGTGGTAACATCGGGTTGATGACAGACACCTCCAGTTGGAAACATAATGTTGATGGTAAACATCATCAGTTGGAAATATTAGTTTTAAGCAAATTACCACCAGCTGATAACATGTTGTTATCACCAAACATCCTTAATTGATAACATCGGGATTGTGGCCGACAATACTAGTCGACCAGCTGGCGAAATCAGTTCGAAGTCTGACACCAGCAGTTCGTAACATCAGGTTGATGCCAGATATCACCATTTGGTAATATTTGGATGATAGCAGACAGTACCCGTGTGTAAAATCAAGCTGATGTCAAACACTATCAGTGGGTCAAATCATGTTGATGCCAAACACCACCAAAACGTGACCTGTAGATAGTGCCATAGACCACCAGTTGGTAATATCAGGTTAATGACAGACAATACCAGTTGCTAACATCAGGTTGATGCAAAACTTCACCAGTTGGTAACATCAGGGTGATGTCAGACTCCATCGGGTGATTACATCAAACTGATACCAAATACCACCAGTAGGTGATATCAGGTTAGTGCCAGAAAACACCAGGGTAACATCAGATTACTACCAAGCACCACCACTTGGTAAGATTAGGTTGCTGCCAAACACCAGCAATTGGTAATGTCATGTTGTTGCCAAAGACCACCAGTTGGTGACATCTGGCTAAAGTAAAACATCTCAAGGTGGTAACATCACGTTGATGCCTATGAACACTTGTTAGTAACATCAGGTTGATGATGAACATTATGATTTTGAGCATCATGTTAATGCTTATCACCGCCACTTGATAATACCATAGTGATGCCAAACACATGGTGGTAACATTAGAATGAAGACAAAGCCCACCGTTTGATAGCATCAAGTTGATGCCAAGTAACACCGGTTATTAACATGAGGTTGATGCCAGATATCATAAGTTGGTAACATTATGTTGATGCCAGACACTACCAACTGATAAAATTAATTTAATGCCAAACATCACCGATGGGTAACATCAGGTTGTTGCTAGACGCCACCAATTGGTAACATCAGTTTGGTGCAAAACACCACCAGTTTTTTACATCAGATTGGCACCAAACACTAACAACTGGTAACATATGGTCGCAAGAAACATATCCATTTGTTGCATCAGGGTGATGCCAAACACCACCTACTGGTAACGTCAGCTTGTTGCCACTGACCACCAGTTAGTGATATCAGATTAATGAAAGACATCACAGGTTAGTAACAACAGGTTGACGACAGACACCACCAGTTGGCAATATAAGGTTGATGCCAAATACCATCATATATTAGCATTAGGTTGGCATCGAATCCCACCAGTTGGTACCATCAGGTTGCAGAAAATAGTACCATTCGTTGCATCAGGTATGTGCCAAAGACCATCTGTTGCTAACATCATGTTGAAGCCAAACACCACAGTTTGATATCATCAGGCTTATGCAAAGCAAAACCAGTTAGTACATCAGGATGTTGTTGAACGCCATCAGTTAGAACATCATATTGATGCCAATCACCCCCAAGTGATAATGCCATGTTGATGCCAATCACCGCCAAGTGATAATACCATGTTGATGCCAAACACTATCAGTTGATAACATCAGATTGACTCCAGACAGCAGCAGTTGGTGGTATCAGATTGATTTTTGACACCACCAGTTTGTAATATCTGGTTGATGGCAGATATCACCGATTAGTATTATTAGGATGATGCCAGACACTACCAACTGATAAAATAAAATTGATGATAAACACCACCATTGGGTAACATCTTCTTGATGCCAAACAAGAAAAGCTCGTAAAGTGAGGTTGATGCCAAATATCCCTATTTGGTAACATCAAGGTGTTGCAAGCGGTACCAAATAATAACATCAAGTCGTTGCCAGACAACACTAGTCTCTTCCATGGGGTTGATGCCAAACACCACATATTGGTAACATCAGTTTGCTGCCAAGCACCAGTATATGTTAAGATCATGTTAATATTAGATACGGCCAATTGGTAACATCATTTTTGTGTCAAATACCATCAGTTAATAACATCAGATTGATGTTTCACACTACCAATTAGTAACATCTGTTTGATACCAGATATCACCAAGGGGTAACATCGGATTGATGCCAGACACTTCTTACTGATAAAATGAAGTTGATGGCAAACACTACCACTGCGTAAAATTAGGTTGATGAAACTCATCAAAAACTGATAAAGTGAGGTTGATACCAAATATCACTAGTTGGTAACATCAAAGTGATGCCAAAGACTACCAGTTAATAACATCAAGTTGTTGCCAGACAACAATAGGTCGCTGCCAAACACCACATGTTGGCAACATCAGTTTGCTGGCAAATACCAGTATTTGTTCAGATCTTGTTGATGCTAGATACGGCCATTTGGTAACATCATATTTGTGACAAGCACCTCCAGTTGGTAACATCAGGTTGCAGGAAACAATGCCATTTGTTGCATCAGGTTGGTTTCATACACCATCATTTTGTCGCATGATTGATGGCAAACACAACCAAGTGGTAACATCGGGTTGATGGCAGACACCTCTAGTTGGAAACATCATGCTAATACTAAACATCATCAGTTGGAAACATTAGTTTAAAACTAATTACCACCAGCTGATAACATGTTGTTAACACCAAACACCCTTAGTTGAAAACATCGGGATTGTGGCCGACAATACTAGTCGACCAGCTGGCGAAATCAGATCGAGGTCTGACATGAGCAGTTCGTAACATCAGTTTGATGCCAGATATCACCATTTAGTAATATTTGGATGATAGCAGGCAGTACCCGTGGGTAAAATTAAGCTGATGTTAAACACTATCAGTGGGTCAAATCATGTTGATGCCAAACACTACCAAAATATGACCTGAAGATAATGCCATAGACCACTAGTTGGTAACATGAGGTTAATGTCAGACACTACCACTTGCTAACATCAGGTTGATGCAATACTTCACCAGTTGGTAACATCAGGGTGATGTCAGATTCCATCAGGTGATTACATCAAATTGATACCAAACACCACCAGTAGGTAATATCAGGTTAGTGCCAGAAAACACAAGGTGGTAACATCAGATTACTACCAAGCACCATCACCTGGTAAGATTAGGTTGCTGCCAAACACCAACAATTGGTTACGTCAGGATGATGCCAAAGACCACCAGTTGGTGACATCAGATTAAAGTCAAACACCACAATTTGGTAATATCACGTTGATGCCTATGAACACTTTTTAGTAACATCAGGTTGATGATGAACATTATGATTTTGAACATCATGTTGATGCTTATCACCGCCACTTCATGATAACATATTGATGTGAAACACTTTCTGGTGGTAACATTAGACTGAAGACAAAGACCACCGTTTAATATCATCAGGCTGATGCCAAGTAACAGCGGTTAGTAACATGAGGTTGATGCCAGATATCATCAGTTGGTAACATTATATTGATGCCAGACACTACCAACATACATAATGAATTTAATGCCAAACATCACCGATGGGTAATATCAGGTTTTTTGCTAGGCGCCATCGATTGGTAACATCAGTTTGGTGCCAAACACCACCAGATGTTTTCATCAGATTGGCACCAAACACTAACAACTGGTAACATAAGGTTGCAAGAAACATTTCCATTTGTTGCATCAAATTGATTCCAAACACCACCAGTTGGTAACGTCAGCTTGATGCCACAGACCACCAGTTGGTGACATCAGATCAATGAAAGACATCACAATTTACTAACATTAAGTTGATGACAGACACCTCCAGTTGCAATATCAGGTTGATGCCAAATACCATCATACGATAGCATCAGGTTGGCATAGAACCCCACCAGTTGGTACCATCAGGTTGCAGAAAACAGTACCATTCGTTGCATCAGGTATGTGCCAAAGACCATTTGTTGCTAACATCATGTTGAAGCCAAACACCACCGTTTGATATCATCAGGCTTATGCAAAGGAAAACCAGTTAGTACATCAGGGTGTTGTTGAATGCCATCAGTTAGAACATCATATTGATGCCAACCACCCCCAAGTAATAATGCCATGTTGATGCCAATCACCGCCAAGTGATAATACCATGTTGATGCCAAACACTATCAGTTGATAACATTAGATTGAGTCCAGACAGCAGCAGCTGGTGATATCAGATTGATGTTTGATACCACCAGTTAGCAATATATGGTTGATGCCAGATATCACCAGTTAGTATTATTAGGTTGATGCCAGACACTACCAACTGATAAAATGAAGTTGATGACAAACACCGCCATTGGGTAACATCTGCTTAATGCCAAACAAGAAAAGCTCGTAAAGTGAGGTTGATACCAAATATCACTAGTTGGTAACATCAAGGTGATGCCAAACGCTGCCAGATAATAACATCAAGTTGTTGCCCGACAACACTAGTTGCTTCCATGAGGCTGATGCCAAACACTACATGTTGGTAACATCATTTTGCTGCCAAGCACCAGTATTTGTTCAGATCATGTTGATGCTAGATACAGCCAATTGGTACCATCATTTTTGTGCCAAAAAACTATCAGTCGATAACATCAGACTGAATTCAGACACCAGCAGCTGATGATATTAGACTGATGTTTCACACTACCAATTAGTAGCATCTGGTTGATACCAGATATCACCAGGTGGTAACAGCAGATTGATGCCAGGCACTACTAACTGCTAAAATGAAGTTGATGGCAAACACCACCACTGGGTAACATTAGGTTAATGCAAATCTTAAAAAGATGGTAAAGTGAGATTGATACCAAGTATCACTAGTTGTTAACATCAAAGTGATGCCAGAGACTACGAGATAATAACACCAAGTTGTTGACAGACAATACTAGTTGCTAACATGAGGTTGTTGCCAAACACCACATGTTGGCAACATCAGTTTGCTGCCAAATACCAGTATTTGGTCAGATAAAGTTTATGCTAGATATGTCCAATTAGTAACATCATATTTGTGACAAACACCTCCAGTTGGTAACATCAGGTTTTAAGAAACTGCCATTTGTTGTATCAGGAAGGTTTCATACACCATCATTTTGTCGTATGATTGATGGCAAACACAACCAGGTGGCAACATCGGGTTGATGGCAGACACTTTCAGTTGGAAAAATGTTGATGCTAAATATCATCAGTTGGAAACATTTGTTTAAAGCTAATTACCACCATCTGATAACATGTTGTTATCACCAAACACCCTTAATTGATAACATCGGAATGGTGGCAGACAGTACTAGTCGACCAGCGGGGGAAATCAGACCAAGGTCTGACATCAGCAATTCGTAGCATCAGGTTGATGCCAGATATCACCATTTAGTAATATTTGGATGAGAGCAGACAGTACCCGTGGGTAAAATTAAGCTGATGTCAAACACTACCAGTGAGTCAAATCATGTTGATGCTAAACACCACCAAAATGTGACCTAAAGATAGTGCCATTGACCACCAGTTGGTAATATCAGGCTAATGACAGACACTAACAGTGTTTAATATCAGGCTGATACAAAACTTCACCAGTTTGTAGCATGAGGGTGATGTTAGACTCCATCAGGTGAATACATCAAATTGATACAAAACACCACCAGTAGGTAATATCAGGTTAGTGCCAGAAAACACCAGGTGGTAACATCAGATTACTACCAAGCACCACCACTTGGTAAGATTAGGTTGCTGCCAAACACCAACAACTGGAAACGTCAGGATGATGCCACTGAACACCAGTTGGTGACATCAGGTTAAAGTCAAACACCAACAGTTGGTAACATCACGTTGATGCCTATGAACACTTGTTAGTAACATCAGGTTGATGCCAAGCAACACCGGTTCGTAACATCAGGTTGATGCCAGATGTCATCAGTTGGCAATATTATGTTGATGTCAGAGAATAACAACAGATAAAATGAAGTTAATGCCAAAAATCACCGGTGGGTTACATTAGGTTGAAGCCAAACAAAATCCTTTGATATCATCAGGTTTATGCCAAGCAACAACGGTAAGTAAGATCAGGTTGATGCTGAACACCATTCTTTTGAACATCATGTTGATGCTAATCACTGCTAGTTGATAATACTATGTTGATACTAAACATCATCATCTGTTTAAATCAGGTCAATTCTAGACTTCAAAAGCTGTACAGTGATGTTGATGCTAAAATTCACTAGTTGGAAACATCACACTGATGGAAAACAATACCAGTTAATAACATCAAGCTGTTGCCAGACATCATTAGATGCCAACTGGTGGTGTTTGGCACCATACTGATGTTAACAGTTGGTGGTATCTAGCATCAACCCTAATCCTATCAACGTATGGTGTTTGGCATTAATCTAATGTTAGCATCTAATGATGTCTGGCAATATATATATATATATATATATATATATATATATATTTATATATGTGTGTGTGTGTGTGTGTGTGTGTGTG
>JAYMFT010304988.1:0-10195 GCA_038088735.1 Panulirus argus | reverse complement strand
GAGAGAGAGAGAGAGAGAGAGAGAGAGAGAGAGAGAGAGAGAGAGAGATGGCATCGCAGTTGTGTGGGGGATATTTTGCCTCAGGGGGGAAAAAGATGCCACTTGCTTTCGCCTGACGCCCAGCCGCGCGCTTTAAATACAAGGCAACGGGATGGAACTCGTCAATCTGTCGTAATCTGTATGCCATGATAACCACCCGATAATAATCTCTGCCTAGCATCATCAACCTGTAATAATCCGTGTGCCATTATAACTCTGCCTGATATGTATGCTATAAATAAGAGCTTTTCCATCAATCAGGACTCGTAAGCCATGGAAGCTTGCCCAAAAGAACACTTTTCCTTCTTAACATCCAAATTAACAACCTACTCCACAGAGAGGGTACCTATAGCGTTAACTCTGGACAATCTATCGTCTTCTGGTCTCGCGTTATGGTACCAGTGTGTTCACAGACAGACGAGACGCTGGGGCAACGACAGACAAGAACCGTACACGTTTCCTGCTGTGGAAGGACACGCATACCCCTGACTACACACACACACACACACACAGGGGGCCAGAGGTCTGCTGGATATGAGCCCTGAGACCTGACCCTCTCCTGACGTACCTTCCTCTGATAACAACAGCAGGGACAAGGCGTGTGCCTACCCGAACCTCTCTCTCTCTCTCTCTCTCTCTCTCTCTCTCTCTCTCTCTCTCTCTCTTTCAGTATGGCCGCAACTGGATACGGGAATTGGACGCTACCGCCAATCAAGCCCCTCCCCCCCTTGCCCCCCCCCCCATTACATGCCGGGAGATTGGTCATAAAAAGGCCGAACGGGAATACGCATGATGAATCAGGTGTGTGTGTGTGTGTGTGTGTGTGTGTGTGTGTGTGTGTGTGATTACCCATTTGTATAGAGCGGGGAGGGAGTTTTTACTCAGGTGGGGTTCCCATCTCTTGAAAATACTAACAAAAGGCGAAACAGAGCGTTTGTTTCCTTCCTGGAATATCTTGAGAAATGAGGCAAAGGATTCCAAGCCACACTCAAAAGGAGCGATGAAACCGGAATGTCACATGAGGGGCGTCTGTGTCTAAGGTACACTTGAAGGAACTGGTTATAATAATCTTCAGCGGTGCAGTGGAAGTGATGGCTTAACAACAACGAACACAGCAACCGAGGCTAATGCACTCGTCCGAAAACCCACAACCCGCGAAGCCAACGGAATTCAAAGAGTGATCAATGAACAGAGAATTTTGGCTTCATCATTTTGGAAACTCGAGTCCTTTTGGGGTAAATCTTGTCTCCTTAACACACACACACACACACACACACACAACGGTGACGCATACGCCGTCATACGGATGAAATAAAGAAATTCATTTCAAAGAAAACGTGTTTGCAAAACAACTTATGCGTCCTGCACATGGCTTTATGCCTTCCTTATGACTGTCATCATATGACCCTGACCTCTGAGCCCCCCACCCCTCACACACATACATATCATCGAAATGTCATCAGATTTACAACTTTCAATATCGTACCTGTGGTATAAGCTAAGACCACATTGTGTACTGAAGGGTTAAAAAGACATTCAGACTACAGCACCTTGTGACCTTGACCTCTGACCCAGACACACACACACACACACACACACACACGCATGCACACACACACACACCGAACTCTCAAAAATCTAAACTTGTGCAAAACTTTACAGACAGTTCCAGCGACATTACTAAGTTATGCAGGGAAAATCACGGGCGTGCCTACGAACAAGGACAAAGCAAATATTCCTCGATGTAGTGGCGGGAACAAAGGAGGGAACTCGCCATGTCTTGACGGGAGTTACTTGTGAGTGGAAAGACAAGGCACCTCTAACAACTGCCTAGGAAACGAGATGAGGGAGTGCAGGTTAAGGTGTCGATGAAGAAGGCAGGTGTGCCGGCGGGGTAGCGAGTACAAGGTTACAGATCGGTACAAAGTTACAGGTCAGTATGAGGTTACAGGTCATTAATAAAAGGTTACAGATCAGTCGTTTGAAATGTGGCCCGTCAACAACCAAACTGTATACCGCTAGAGAGGGTCTTACACCAGCCGGGGAGGGTCTTATACCAGCCAGGGGGGGAGGGGGGGTCTTACACCAGCCAGGAGGGTCCTACACTTTTGAGAGGGGTCTTATAACCTGCCTGCTGTAATCTCTGAACTCTGTTGGCGGTGCACAGCCGTCCCTTCACTTCATCTGGCACGTATATCCCAGCCCACGGATCCGTGAGTGATAACGTCCTCATCCAAGCTACAAACGTAGTTACGGTTTCCTTCCTCCCACTCACGAAACACGAACACCAGAGTCCATTCGTGGGCCGTGTGTGCGTGGACACAATGCAGGAAAAACAACTTCACCTTCCGCTACTCCCCCTCCCCACCGGGGGGGGAGGGGAATATCTGGTTACCACAAAAATGGCCAACCGAATATCATTCACATGTAGTACATGAATACAGTGCTGGATACGGTTACTGCTGGAAAATGAAATACATACCACTGACACACACACACACACACACACACACACACACACACAAACTTTCATTCTCCTCTTAATTAATGAAGGAGACGTCTGGGATGGGGCGAGAGACATAGCCTGGGTGGGAGAGACGAGACACCGCTGAACACGAGATTCAATCTATAATGAACCCCATCTCTCGAGGAGACCCGGCCCTACTCCTAGGGACACAATGACAGAAGGAATCCCTTAAAAAAAAAAAAAGTGCCTTTGCTGCCATCCACCCCCCCCCCCCCACGCCCCTGGGATGTCGAACAAACACACAACCTGTGTTGCTGATCTCTCTAGCCCTGGCATCAGACACCAATTATCCGAGTTCTCATTGTCTGAGGCTTACTGCCAACAGGGGGGGAGGGAGGGAGGGAAAGGCACGGCTGCAACCAATTACTCAGACACCAATTAAAGACTTGAGAACAAAGCTTAAGAACGCAGAGGTACAAACCTGCGCGCGATTGGCGAGAACAAAGGGGGCTCGCGAGGCGGAGTACAACTGCGTTAAAACGACTCGCATCTACACTGCGTCCCTGATCAATCTACGCTGAGTGCCTGACGCGTGGTGGATTAATCTACACTGGGTTGCTGACGAGCGGTGGATCAATCTACACTGAGATGTTGACACGTGGTGGATCAATCTACAAGGAGTTGGTGACATGGGGGTGGATCAAGCCACAATGAGTTGCCATGTAGTGGAGTAAATCTGCATTGAAATGACCCACGCATGATCATGCATTGATGGAACGAAAGCGTTACAAAAAAAATCCCACTTTCAAAAACAAAAAATCAGAACTTAAAAATCACTCTTCTCGCGTGGTGAGAGCGCAGTCGGACCCATAACTACCGCAAGCAAACACACTGGGTGCTGCACATCCGGGCTTAGCCTGGGAACACCCCAGACTTTGCACATCAGGGCAAAAAGTTACGCCCGGGACAGTTGCCACTGTGTGGTAAGGAACAACTCCATTCATCATGCGGAAACATGGCCGAGAAAGTCGCAAAAAAATCCCGCCACCCAACATAATTCTCCGCCGGAGACTCTCCTCTCCAGTCTCTGGGCACATACGTACACAAGACTCGGCCAAAAATTTTAACTTATTTTCTTTTTCCTAACCGAGTGCATAGGGGAGGGTGGATCGTCAATCAACTGGTGGAGGTTAGGTTAAACTTTCTAGCCTAGAGAAGAATTCAATCTACCCTAAAAGGAGTTAAAAAAAAAATAATTACACCAAACCCCGGCACTAGTACTCTTGGGCGTCATCTTCAAGAAACGTTGAGGTGGTGGTAGTTTCCTATTTTCTAAACTCTTCGCTACACTGTCCTCCAACCATAAACTCAACTAAACTAAAAATGGTTACCCTCCTCTCTCTCTCTCTCCGCCAAACGTGTTAGCAAGAATCCATGTTGAAGTAAACTTTGTAAAGCAGAGGATCGTGTTATCCCTCATTATTATCTTATCTTTTATCATCATTCAGACAGGCGGTCCTTCCACTGGCTAACACCCCACCGCTAGTTAGATCTGAGGCAAAGAAACACCTAAAATACTCATCAATTCCTAAATCTCTCTGTGCCACATAACTTAACTATGCCTGATACTTATGTAATATGATTTGGACTTCTCATTCAGCACTCTTGGGGTCTACTTAGTAGCACTCGCAACATAAATCTGCTTTTCGTAACGAAATCGCAAATCTTATGAAACTACGTGCTCTACTACGTGATCAGTTAGTTACCTTTACAAGGGGTAACTACGGTGTAAAGTGTGACGCTCCCATCACGTCACTGGAGTGACGACATGATGTTCCGTATACAGTAGTACGGCTGGGCATAAGAAGACTGGATGGAACAAAGGTCAGAACTCGAAATATCGCTCGTAGCTCGTAAACAAAAAAAAAAAAAAATACAAAACCATCTCAGCACCACCAGCGAGCGACGCAAATATATAACACAATCTTTCAAGACGCTCATTCCTCTTTAAGAAAAGAGGAAGAATCTGGCATTGCAAGAGATGAAGATTTATGTGAACGTCTGGAAGAGGACAGAACACCTGCCATCATGCGCTCTGCACCTCCAACAAACTGGACATAAGGGTGGTGGCTTGGACCTCTCTAAGCCGTCTCATGTTGCACCGGGCCTCGCTGTGTAACCTAACTGGAATGGTATACCTTCCAGGACGGTGTATATATATATATATATATATATATATATATATATATATATATATATATATATATATATATATAAAAGGGTGTTCTTTGCACACGCCGGAAGTAAGAAACAGTACCACACCTGTGTCGTTTTACGCCAGTTTCCCTTTACGTTTCCTACAGGAGATCCACTCTTCTGCGGACGCAACGAGCACATCCTACCCACTCTACCGTTCCAGCGAGGAATGATCTTCCCTTCCATCTTGGCCACTAGGCCTACCAATTTCTCGAAGTGTCTGTCCGGCGTTTCTTTGGAGCACAGGTCTGAGAACATTCAGACAACAGCAGTACAAAATACAGATGCCAATTATTCTAAAAAAAAAAAAAAAAAAAAGTGAAATCCCGAATTACGAATACGATTTATTCTTCAGCGAATTAATCTCAAGCCAAATAACTATTACCCTGGTGAGTAATTCTGAGTAATGATGTTTACACGCTGACATGCACGCCCCGCCGGTACCACACATCAGAAAATACAAAATGCAATTACGACTCCAAAATAAGCTATAAGGATCAATTAACGGGCATAATCCGGGCCTTCTGAGAGCAATGATCCAGCCCTTCACATCACCTGAACTCAACAGCCCCGTGCCGAAGATGATGACGCCGCGCTGGTGTAATCTCAACAGATCTCACTACCCACAATACGAAAGCAAAGGATTCGTCTGGAAAATCCCCGGGGAAACAGGCATTACGCTCTCCCACAACCTCCGGATCCCACGAGGGGAACGGGCCACCTTCCCAAAATCTACAAGTCGTTCAAATGCGCTTTTCCTCATTGGCCTTTTCTCGGGCGCTGGTGATATCAACAGCCAACCAGGATGATTAACGGAGACTAAGATTTTCTATTGACACTCTTTGCATACTCTTCTTTTTTCTTTTTCCATGACGTCTTCTACCTTCCATATCTCTGTCCAGGACCAAAGCTATCGCGTTCTTCTCGTCAGTCAAGCTGACATCCATGGCTCCCGAGTGATTCCAGTCCCCTCCCAAAGGAAGGTCTGGATCTCCATAAGGGACAGGGAAGAACTGGACAAGTCCCTCTGCTTAATGACATGACCGGAGGAGACGTGAGAGAAGTGACGGCAAGACAACTGCCGACTTCAAACAGTCTGGCTGATCAAGCACAATCGGACAGCCCCAGTCACAAGCAAGACGTCACGGCTAAAGCAAAGTGAAACACACACACACACACACACACACACTATAACACACTGCATAAAACGAAACAATGACAGTTTTGATTTGCACCGCTGACTGAATACATTACGCTTAAATTCATATAAATCCCACATCAAATAAAACTTATCATCCATATTCTTTTTTTCAAGTCCACCGGAGAACAACAGTTGTATGCCGTCCATATCACGATGAAAGAGAAAAAAAAAATCAGAACACAGCTACAGGGTCAACGAACCATAACAGGTCCACTCAACACAACAGGCAAATATATACGAAGGAAAGAAAACGGAAGAGAGAGGTGCGTGTGTGTGTGTGTGTGTGTGTGTGTGTGTGTGTGTGTGTGTGATGGATGTCACGTGATCCGGGCGATTAATTACAGCTTCTTAGCCCAGCCAGGGAGGGGGGGGGGAAGGTTGAGTGGCGACTCCCCCCCTGCCCCCTTCCACCCACACACACCCCAGGTTAAGCTTGACCACAGGGATGCTGCTGCCTCCGACACGCTAAGCCTGTATGCACAGCTTACTACCTACCCCCCGCCCCTTCTCCCCCCAACACACACACTCATATACTGCCTCATACCGCAGACTGACCGCATACCGCCTGGTGACCGCATACTCTTCCGTCCGGTGACAACATGCTGCCGCCCAGTGACCACATACACTCACATAACACTCTCTTGACAACATATTTCCTTATACCACCGTTAACCGCATACCGCCTCGTGCCTCCCACATATACTGACTTAGGTCTCTCACTCACAACACACTGCCTCATGCCTCCCAAACCAGAACATACTGCCTCATACCCCCCACTTACAATATATTGCCTTAAACCTTCCACCCAAAACATATTCCCTCATATTTCCCACTCACAACATACTGCCTCATACCTCTCTCACGGCCCACAATATTAAAGACACCCCTTGTGCGAAGGATTTAGGAGTGACTGTCCCCGACAACTTCAAATTTTCCCAGCAATGTAATGAACCTGCCACGAAAGCAAATAGGATGTTTGGATTTATGCACAAAAACTTTCCATGCAAAAGCTACTACACCTAGGTCCAGTTAGACCCCACCTCGAATATGCTGTGCAGTTCCTGGGGCCCCCTGCCCAAGCAAGGATATTCTCAAACTGGAAGCACTGCAGCGAAAAACATTTAAACCGATTCCTTCCTTGCGTAATAAAAAGTAAGAGGAAAGATTGCGAGGATTAATCTCGTTCCCCCTAAGCAAGAGGCGTCTCCGAGGCAGATCATTAGAACGTTTTGAATACTAAGAGGATTGAACAACGTCGATATTGAAAATCTCTTTACGGCAGCGCTAGCACTGCCAACGAGAGTAAATGGACAAAAACATTAATAACGCGAAGAATAAGCTCCCAGAATATGTTGTTCAAAGCAACACTCTTAATATCTTCAAAATCAGGCTTGATCATCACTTGTCATTCTCCGGTACTGAATAATTCATTTGATCAATCATTACACCATTGAGGTACATTATCCCACATTCTCAACCGCCGAACTCTACTTGTCTGTGCTGCGGTAAGACACTAACATTGATTAACCCGTGTCGTCTGCTTTAAGAGAGCAAGAAAAAATCATTTTATCATTCTTCAACCTCAGGAATAATATACACATAGTACATCAAGAGGCTGGAATTCAAGTTTATCCCTATTATTGTTTTTCTTTTGTTATAATAGAAAGTGAAGGAATGCACGTCGCTGATGACGGTGATGCATGACATTCATGTTCATTTTACTTCCTGACACCTATAAAAATTTCCTTCAATGCACATTAATCCTGCAAGGTATTTTTTTTTCCTGTTTTCCATCCGGCGTGTTGCCGGAGGGAGTGGAGGGCGGGAAGAGACTCATTACTATGCTATTCTTTTCATCTACTGCTTTTAAAGGGACTGCACTCTTTTTTTAATTAGTGTTAAGGCCAGACCACATCGCTTGGACCATAGGTCTGCGTCGTCTCTGTATCTATGTAACTCTGTGTAACTCAATACATTGCCTCATACCACCTACTCACAACATACTGCCTCATACCTTCCACTCACAACATACTGCCTAATAGCTCCCACTCACAACATACTACCTTATACCTCATACTCACAGCATACCGCCTCATACCTCCCGCTCACACCATACTGCCTCATAGTTCCCACTCACAACATACTGCCTCATACCTCCCATTCAACATACAGCCTTATACCTCCCCCTCACAACATACTGCCTCATAACTCTCACTCACAATATACTGCCTCATACCTACCCCTCACAACATACTGCCTCATGCGAGCCACATCTCTCAACTACCCCTCGCTCCCACTGTGTCATCACCTTTATACGGACAAAAGCAAGGTTCATGATTTTTTTTTTAATATAAACGGATAAAAGGGAGCGACAAATTTCTGCCTCTTTTTTCCCCCCAATTTTGTTGGGGGAAAAAAACTAAAAATCATGAGTAATAAAGACATCAATACAGTCTAACTTACACATTCGAAAGGTAAAAAAAAAAAGAAAGAAAAAAATGACAGGCCAAAGCCACCACGTCGAGCGAACCCGCTCGAACTATCTTCGGTACTGAGCTGAAACTTACACAGGGAGACGGGCAGGGCGTGTGTGTGTGTGTGTGTGTGTGTGTGTGTGTGTGGAGGCCACGGACCGAGTGTGGGTACCACGGACGGGCGGATTGTGGAGACCACGGACACGCGAACTGTGACCCCCAAAGGACGGACAGACGGACAGTGGATGCAAAGGACAAGTGGACTGTTGATGCCCATGGGCAGGGAATACCACGGACGAGAGATTCTATGCCAAGGACAGGTGGACTGTGGATACCACGGACGTGCGAGTTCTGTATACCAAAGACAAGCGGAGTGTGGGCACCACGGACGTGCGGGAAACACGGACAAGCTTATTCTAGATACCAAGAGGAGGCAGAGTGTAGATATCACGGACAGTGAATGCTACGGGTGGATTGGTTGAGTCTGAAACGAAAGGACGAATCAGGGGTGCCACGGATGACGTACAGTGGACAGCATGGACGTTAACACGTACAGTGGACGCCATGGATGGTGGGAACGGATTTAACCACCGACAGGGGAGGCCACGGACTTAAGGACGGCTGGTGGACACCGAGAACAAAAAATGAAAGGCATATTGACGTCAAAAGGACTTACGGACGACCAACTGGCGCCACGGACGTAAGGACGGCCAGTGGGCGTCATGGACGTAAGAACGACCAGTGGACGGCACGGACGCAGGAACGACCAGTGGACGACACGGACGTAATAAGAACGACCCGTGGACGCCACGGACGGCCAATGGAGACCACACGGATCAATACAAGTAGGGAAACAGCAACGCGTCTGACGAACGAACACAAAAAGAAGTACTTCTCCCCAGTCCCACCTGAGGCAGGCTTGCAACAGCATCACGACTGCCTCCTGGGTTGCATTAATCACTGGCATCACCGTCAACTTCCTGTTTAATTACCAGGCTCATTATCTCAGTTTCCTGGAAGGATTCATCAATTTCCATCTCGGGGAACCAGTGATTATGCTAAATGATTCCGACATGCTCGACTCAATATACCGAAACCCCCAGGACGGTACTGTGTAAGCTTCCTCATAACTACAAGCTGATATAAGCTGCCTCATAACTGCAACCACTGATGTAAACCTCCTCATAACTACAACCCTGGTGCAAGGTTCCTCATAATACAATCACTGATGTAGGCTTCCTCATAACTACAACTACTGGTTTAAGCTTCCTCATAACGACAACCACTGGTGTAGGCTTCTTCATAACTACAACTACTGGTGTCAGATTTCTCATAACTCTAAGCACAGATACACACTTCCTCATAACCACTCATGTAACATACTGGCCCACCGGGCACACTCACTCACATATTACAGTTTACAGAGAGAGCCAAGACACTACCTGAGGGCAGAAGGTAATCAATTAGCAAGTCACACCCACGTAATATATCAGAGTTACATATCATCCAGTACCGTCAGGGAGTTAATCCTCTGAATTACTGCAGTACAGAGATTGCCTGGTAGATGGCAGTACAGACGCCACTCGTCTGTACATATCATAATCCTTGGGCAAATGAGGCGCGAAACTAGCCTTACCTGCTGTAGAACTTGAAGAAAAACGTCTTTCATGTACACCAGAAGATTGAAAACGATATATATATATATATATATATATATATATATATATATATATATATATATATATATATATATAAAAA